>JASJUZ010000390.1:0-284672 GCA_037159825.1 Tupiocoris notatus | reverse complement strand
CACGGTGGCTGTATTTCGAAGCAAATTCTCCTATAGGCTTGTATTTTTTTTCTGAGCTAACGAATTTATATTGCTCCAGGTATCGCCTACCTATTTGCTTAGATCTAGTCATTTTTAGTAGGTATAATTAGTTTAGTTCACGATGTATCAAAACTACATTTATGGGCTCTTGAGTCGAATGCTGTCACAAAAGGCCTCAAATATGTGATAATCATTCTGCTGTCACGACTCTTAACGTAATAAGTATTATATAGGTATATATACTGACTATTAGTGCGTGGTTCAAAAAATACAATATAATTTCATTGATTTGTAAAAATTGTAAATTGCATTTTTACACATCACGTGATGCCAATGTGCACTTTTTTCTATAGAATAGAAAAATGGCCAATTCAGACTTGGGTTACCAACCGAGGGATGAAAGCTTCCCTACTCGGGCCATTCATGCTGGCCAAGATCCGGACAACTTCAATTACGGCCCAGTTGTTTGCCCTCTGTACACGACTACGACATTTAAGCAAGATGCACCTGGAAAACATAGGGTAAGCACGGTTTATTTAGAACAATGTATGATTTTCAGTGGTAAATCAGTGCGATAAAAATGATGTAAGAATCCAGTGATAACCAGAGGTAGTACCAAAAAAGATAATAGAGATTAAAGATTGGAATTCAAAGATATCTCTAACACAAAAAAAAAAAAAAAAAAAAAAAATCAGTGATGGAAGAACGAATAAAAAAATTCATCATTTTATCGATATTAAATTGAAATTACGGAACAGCAGATAGCCTATCGTAATATTGTTCAACGGTATTTTGATCCTGCTATTATTCTTATGCAACTAATCGACTCTTGTCTTGTTGATTTATTTTCATACGTTTATGGTGTAAGAAGTGCCTCTTCGAATAAACAAATAAAAGATGCCCATCTTTATACCATTGTTTCAATTTACATAATATTTCATTAGCGGTTGAATAATAGCTCGGATGTTTCCTTTGTTCGGGCCAATCTCGAGCGAAAAAACTTGTGACGTTCGAAAAATTTAATATGCAACGCAGCAAGATGAGTATTAATAAAAATTTTAAAAAATGAATATTAAATAAAAATTACAATTGTCTTAATTTTAAAAAAAGCTCCATAGGATTGTACAGTGGTTTACAATGCCTTTGCTTCAATAATGATTTAAGAAGACATTTGTGAACGTTTCCGCCAAAAAACAGGTTGGTTACTGTAAGGAAAAACTTCGTAGCGACTATTGCAATTTTAATAATTTTCCTAATTTCAAAATAAAAGCTAAATTATTCGCCTGGAATTAAAAAGAGTGTTTGACGACTCCAACGAGCATAGAACGATTTTTATAGCTCCGAGAACTCTCAAAATGCCAAATTTGTGAAAATCTCCCAAATTTTACACAAAAGATACGTTACCTCTAGAACCGATAAAGATGGTTTCATTCGATTCAGCGTTCAAAAATTTCTAGATTTTGATGTAATACCTATACCCCTTTTTCTGAAAAACTCGAATTCGTCGTCTTTCAAAACACCTCAAAAATACCCTTAAAATTGAGAATGCGGTTAGTTAAAAAATTCAGAATTGAGCCAAGATTGATTTTGGTGAAAATTGCAAGAATTTAGCGATTATAGTTTCGTTAAAGTTTAGTTGGCGGCGGACGGACAGAATTTTTTATTGATATTCGGATTCTACATGCCTTGAAACGTAAATCATTACATTATGAGGGGGATTAGAAAATTTTATTTCTTGGCCGATTACAATAGTTAATTATTGAATACTAAACAAAAAAGAAAATATTATGCATCAGTCCCAGAAATAACGCGTTTAAATTAATCATTGTTTTTTGTCCTCATTTACTAAACAATAATGTTTTATCAAAGGCCAGGCATGATTTTTCTCCAAGTTGGCTATTGAATTTCCGTTAGCAGACGACGAGCCTGAGTCATTGAGAATAATTGTAGGCTTCTCAGGGCCAGACATCAGATAATGCTTCGTCATCATCATTCTATTGCGAGTGAACTAATTTGACGAAATATCCGTTGTAAATCGGAGTAATATGCTAGCAGTGAATTTCGGTTGTAAATAAATAAGCAATCGTTCAAAATAAGTAGGAATTTGGTAAAGTTAGTCAATTAGGTCATACCTATTGGATGAATAAAAATGTGTTGACTGCCAATTATCCATTTAAATTATCAAACCCATCCCAAAAAAAAATGAGAGAATTAAATTTCAATTGAATTTACAACTGCCTAGAATATTCTATTTCCGCAGTTATTCGCGATTTACTCAGAATTTTCTCATTGGAGCTGTAAATTTTACTACCGATATTTGTAGATGATTAAATTCTTCAAACGAAAAAGTACCAGAATTTGTTCGTCGGTTGAGTTTAGTCGGAACTAGAGGGGCTCGATGTGAAGGTCGAAAAACCGTGGGTATACGATTGATTGAGAAACTGGGACAAAGTAATCAAATTTTGATCATATTTATTCTTAAAATAAAGACAAACTCCTCGGGTGAAAAAATCGCATTTTTTTATTAGGCCTTCATTAAAGTTTTAGTGCACGTTAAAATTTTATGACCCTGTTTCGTTTTTTTGCCTGTCATTCTTCGATAACTTTTAAACCGGCGAATTTTACATAGGTAAAATACTCAGAGGCCAGAAAGAGCTATCAAAATCCTACAATTTTATAAATTTAATTATTCTTTTATGTTATGTCCCCACGGAGCTATTCGAGCTAGAAGAAAATGAAAAACACGTTTATTACTTAAAAGTGGAATATTCATCTCTAAAACAAAAAATAATCGCAGTCCTTTTTTATTTTTAATCGATACTTAATTACATTTTCTCTATTTGCTTCCACGGTAACATTTTTTTAAAATTTGCGAACGTTACGAAAAAAAAATATTAAAATTGAAACTTCAAAAGTATGAAAAACGAAAAAAAATCTAAAAATATTATTGATTGTTAGAATTTGATTCTTTTCACTTCAAATACTACATACTACATTCTACGTGTAATTTCTTGTAGGAATCATTAATTAATTAAAATCGAACAGTGCTGTAAGTGTTTGCAACGAATTTTCAAAGTTGAAAAAAGGAGATCGGCTTAGTACTAACACTGGGAAAAAGTAATGGTGATTGTCAAATTTCTGTCGTTTTTACGTCAAATTTAGATTCAGAGTTAAATTTCCTATTAGAATAACTTTCAAATTCGATTGAAAATGAAAATTTAATTTTTCACCCTTACCGCAGCCATCGGAGCTCGAAATTTCGGCCGGTAAAAACCCCGATTTACGGAAAATAATTTCTTTGGCGCTGTTTAAATGTTTTTCGCCAAATTTGTTGCTATGTACGTGTGTAAGGCGTTCTAATGAAGACTCCTGCATAATAAAACAATTGATTCACATAAATTTTGACCCCGAAAATCACGGTTAAAGTCCAATTTTCGAGCTTTCAAAAACTGATTTTTTTGGACCATTTGCAGGTTTTTCCAAGAAATAAAAAAATCACAAAAACACATCTTGGTAAAACACAACTTTCTTTAAAATTTCAGATTTTTATCTCTTTTGAGAGAGGAGTAAAAAATCGTTAACTGATCGGTTCAAAAGACCCTTTGATTTTTTGCGAAAACTTTTTTGTATTCGATTTTGCTCAAATTCAGCATAATGATAGTTGATGATGAGTATATCAATAATATATGATTCGTTCTTTGTTTCTTTCGAACTAAATTGATAAAAACAACGTTTTAAGTTGAAAAATGTGATGTTTTCTTGTTTAGTCTACTAATATTATTGTTATAATATTGTTGAGTTATACCAAAACTATATCGAAGACCGATATATCAAAACAATCATATTTTACAGTGATATACTCAATTACTATTTGGATATTGATGTATCAGTAATCGATGCATCAATATTTTTTCTTCGATCTTTGTATTCCTACTCTCTGAGCTTCCACTGTTAATAAAAATTATCACTCTCATTGTAAATTCGAAATTGGAACTTATCACTACCCAACTTTACAATTTACAGGGTTTTGAATATGGCAGGAGCGGCAACCCAACAAGGAACACTTTGGAAAGCGTTTTGGCCTCGTTAGACCATGCGAGCCATGCTTTGTCGTTTGCGTCCGGCCTAGGAGCTACAGCGGCAGTGAATGAGCTACTAGAAAAGGGCGACCATATTGTCAGCGGTGATGATGTCTATGGGGGTACGAACAGGTCAGCTTAGACGATATGTAATGCTTCTTTTCAATGGTTTTTAAGACCTCTCAGTGTTGCCAGAGGAAAATTCCGTTTATTCCATAGACAACTGCAAAATGTCCATAGATTTACAAGAAGTTGAAGAAATAGTCACGAATTCAAGTGGTTTCAAATGAGATATATTGTTTTATCGACTTCAGTGATTAGCTCATCATCACTCGGTTCTGTGTTCGGTGATATTACAACAGCAAGTTTTACATTAGGGATGAGATATCAATAATATCGAATATCGATATTTTGGTTAAGACATTTGATATTTTAATATTGATATTCAAATTCTGATATTATCGGGATATCGTTACAACAATAATAGAATTTTTCTATATCAGATCGAGGTTGTAGGTGAAAGGAATCTAGACTCCAGTGGAACCAGATTTCCCACATTACTGTTAAAACTAATCAGTTTCCTCTAAAGTGGAAGCTCTAAAAATATTCGTAAGCTTCCTCAAATATTCCAAAAATTCAGTATTTTTTATGGTTTTTCCGTTAGTCTGAAGACACCATGGAAATTTCGTAGAAATTGAAAAAAAACGTAAATCTGGCAACACTGAGTCTCTTGTTTATTGCTCCCTGATAGAAAAGCCTAGGATATAGCCCAATATTGATCCCATGACGGTCAATAATTCGGAACTGGAGTCAATTTTATATCCTGCCTAACTCAGTTGCTTCCCTTTGGTTAATTTATTTTTGTAGATTTAATTTAGACACTTATTTGGATTTGGAACACTTTTGGAATGAAGCGAGCATCCATTTTCTCTGCCCCTCATGACAGCCATTGTATAAGGTTATATCAGTGTTGCCAACTTGTGAAATCCTCTTCTACTCCATTGCGCTGTACATTATTTTCAAATACTTGAACTATAACACCGTGCCTGAGGAATTTTCAACATCATAAATTGTACAAACCGTTTAATAAAAAGCATCATACCTCACATAATTGGTAGCGAGAATTTAAATTATTTTCTTAAATTACAGATATTTCCGGAAAGTAGCCTCTAATCATGGTATAGACACTACTTTCGTTGACACGACCAACATTGAAGAAATCACCAAAGCTATAAAATCGAATACAAAGGTAATAAACTATGAACAAAAACACGTTCTATTGTTTGACTCAAGACTAACTCAAAACTCTCTGACCTATAATGCGGCCTGACATATCAGGGGAAATAAACATTTAAAATTGTTGTGTCAATAGATGGTCTGGTTAGAGAGCCCAACAAACCCACTTCTGAAGATCACCGACCTTCCTAAAGTCAGCGAAGCCATAAAAAACACCAAATCGGACGTGATCTTGGTGGTAGACAACACATTCCTCACTCCGTACTTCCAGGTGCCAAAACGTTTTATTTCAACAATTCTTACACCTTTGTTACTGTTTGATCTGAACTCATTATTATTATAATTTTTTTTAAATAAGCAATTGAAGCGATATGATTAATTTAAATCAATAGTAAGTAGTGCTGGCAATGATTGGAGGTATAAGTATACAGACTTATAATGGTTAAGTATACATGGCATTTTTCGTAATTTTTGTTTTGGTATCGCATTTTTTCTCTCGTTTTACTAATTTTTCAAGTCAAAGACTATAATTTTTTTTTTCAAATTTTCTAAAGTTGCGCTTTGAGGAAGCTTATACTCATCCACTCAATTAATAAAATTATTTTCTTTCTGGTCGCCAAGTCAGGTGTGGTTTATTAACCTACTAGAAGAGCTCTTGGGATCTAAACGGTGATAACAATCAATTCGACTGTTCTCAGCAACCGTTGAAGTATGGAGCCGATATTGTCGTCTACTCGCTCACAAAATACATGAACGGCCATTCTGACGTCATTATGGGAGCTATCACCACTAACCGGAGTGATCTTTTTGAACGGTTGCAGTTCGTACAAAACGGTTTGTTATCATTTGTATGATACGAATATATGACTTGTCATAACATTAATCCTTCTACTTCAATGTGTAAAATATTTTTAGCTGAGAACAATATTTGCCGTGACGTGCATTTTTAAAATTTACTATCATTTTTTTTTTTTTTACCCAATACAATGTTTCATTATGCAATTTTTCTCATTTGACAGCTGCCGGAATAGTTCCATCTCCGTTTGACTGCTTCCTAGTATTGCGCAGCTTGAAAACGCTGTCTGTTCGAATGGACGCACATATGAAGAACGCTATTGATGTTGCTAAGCACCTTGAAAGGCATTCGCTGGTCGAAAAAGTTATTTTCCCTGGTGAGAATTTCGACATTACCTTTTCAAATATAGATTTCCTTCCAATGTGAAGCTGTCCTGCTATTGTTGTCATTTGTTGGCTTTGTCATTCACCGTAATTTCCTTTCCAGGTGCGGAATCGCATCCGCAACACAAGCTCGCAAAAAAATTGTGGTACGGAGTATCTGGGATGATCAGTTTCTATCTGAAGGGCGGTCTCGAAGAGAGCAGCAAATTCCTTTCAGCATTGAAAGTTTTCACGTTGGCCGAATCCCTTGGGGGATACGAATCTTTAGCCGAAGTGCCGTAAGTTTTTCGGTCACGTCGAGCTGTTAGCAGTTAAGATTATAAAATCGTTCCACTTCTGACACCAATTTTAGTTCGGTACCTGTCACGCTCAGAACAAAACTAGTGCGTGACGCTGAAAGAGCTGCTGAGTATAATCAAAGCTGTTCAGTGGTTTTGTGAGGACAAAATCTGGGCAATGGGGAGTTGACTATGCTGGCCGAGGAATATTAAGGCCATCGACTGAAAGAAAAAAAAACTCGAAACCGCCATCGAAACTGAAACCAGTGTTGCCAAAGCCTTACACTCGGTACCCACTGAGAAAATAAATAAAAAATTCCCACAATTTTCTCAAGGATTGTTTTAATAACTCCAAAAATGTTTTATATTTATACACAAGAAAAAGAACAGAGCTTCTATTAAAAAAAAAAATAAAAACAATCGGGATTAAAATTTTGATGTCAAAAAAATCATCAAAGCATAGACATTGATGTCCTAAAACATCGAAGCCTCGACATCGACGTTAAACCTTGATGTTTTTAGTCCGATACATCGATGTTTTTCTAGCATCGATGTCGATGTCTCAACCCTAGTAGTAACAGAATCCGTGTTACGAATAAAAAATTGAAAATAATCTGGTGCTGTCCAGTTGACCTCACAAGTAGCTGAGACTTCAAAAAGCGATAGGAGTTATAAAAAATAAAGCAGGGTTCACAGGCTTCTGTTGGTGCGTTTTAATTGATGCGTTTCTGCATTCTGATTGGCTTGGTGAAAGCATTCCCTTGTCGGGTAGTCAATCAAAATACAGAACGGAGCAATGCAACCACATTTGACGATGCCTGTGAACCCTGCTTTAAAGTGCAGCTGAGTTTTGGTTCCGAACACCGTGAGTATATCACCACAAAACAACCTTCTTCAACCAACTTCAAGAACCATTTTTCATAAATGGTCTTCTATTTTTTAGGAGCATTATGACCCACGCTTCAGTGCCGCCAGAAGCGAGGAAAAAGCTTGGTATCACCGACAACTTGATTCGTCTTTCAATCGGCCTTGAATCGTCCAAGTGCCTCATTGCCGATTTGGATCAGGCTCTCATCGCGTCAACTAAAAGTGTTAATGGAGTTGATAAAAATGATAAATAAATTCATCTACAATAAATCAATTTATTTGAGTGTCCCCCAGTTTTTTTAATTTCAACTTAAAACTGCAAATTTGCGTAAGATTTTTATTTATTTTATTATTATTAATTTCTTTTTTATGAACATGGAATAATGGACATGGGAATGATGGCTCAAAGGCCTGAAATTGTGTCTGTAAAAATCAGGGGTTTTTAGTGAAGTTGTCAACTTTGACTATGTTGTCCAAGTCAGCAGTTTTCTAGCCCAGAGGGCATCAAAGCGGTTTGGTAGGTGGGGGAAGGTAGATGCTTTGTGTAGTGATACTGGTCTTGTGACGTCAGCAACTCTCTGTTCCCCGCTACTTTTGATCGCTCTTCTCCTTTCTCGACGATCACTTTTTCACTGTCTCTTTTTAGGATTTCGATTACACTTGGAAATAATGTTTTTAGGGATGTATAATATGATGATCACATTCAAAATAAAAAAATTGATGCAAATTCCCCATTATCGTTTTCGAGAATCAATAGAGTTACACAATACATTCAGGCAATATTCTGAAGAAAATTGACTTCACCATAAAGAAAATTATGTATACAAAAAATAGCGCTTAGCGAGGAATCATTGCATGTGATAGAGACAAGTGAATTTCAGCTTCTCTAGACAACGTCCTGATTTTTTTAGGCCACAATCGTTTGCAAACGTGACATTTTTTTATGCATCAATAAAATAAAATGTGAACATGTTTCAACACAAGATGCAAATACTGCGTGCGATTCTCTACCTTGTTGTAATGGCCAAAAATGCTCCGATATCAATCATTAGTATTTTATTCCAACCAGTTGAGTAAAGAGGTTCGTGGTCACACTAACTACTTCTCATTTATTATTTTCCTTGTCCTGTGGACCCTATGGCTCCGCGTCGCCCTGAGGAGGCCCGAATAGGCGAAAGTGCTCGGCTAGCAAATAAAGAATCGGAGAATGAGTCGTCTGGTTTTTCTCTCCCTCACAACCCCTGGACATTCTGATTTATGGTATTGTGTCAGAACGCTTCAATATTATTAGTTTAAAGCCTTTTAAACTACATGACAGCACCAAATATGGAGCCAACCATTACCATAAGACCCCCCACCCAATCGTCTGAGTTCAGCAAGTCATCGAATTACTCTTTTGTCACGAGATGAAAATTAATTTTTTTTTTCATTTTGGTTTCCGAAACGATCGACTAATGAGTCTACATGCTTGAGCAATTTTAACGATTAACGATGCTTAGTGATTTGCGAAATTGTTAAGTCATCGAATTGATCGTGCACTCGTAATTTCTTTTGCCGATTCATTATTGCTCGATTGCCCACACATTCTTTTTGGTCCGCACTTTGTCCATTAATTACATACGAATCGCCGTACGTTATTAGCTGAATTAGTCCTGTAATAATACAATATTTTTTTTATAGGTTTTAATTAATTTTTTACGATTATGCAACGGTTTTTACGGTTGTTGTTTATTTACGTCCCTAGCTGTTGAAATGTTCTATTTCGGTACTTCTCGGGCTTGGGAAATTTCGTTTGCGAGAAAACTTCGCACGTATTGTACCATTTCTTGAGCGAAAAATTGAATTTTGTTCGTAAATAAGATTTAAAATAAATTTTTAAATATAAATACATTTTATGCTTAGAATTTCAACCTTGTCTGATGATTATTTATTTCAATTTTTAAACTATCGATTATTGCTGTTCCCTCCTAATTTATATTTCCACGTTTACGTTGTAATTTTCTTACATTGTCACGACCTCGCGCTGTTTTCTCCTCTTGAAAATTCCTGCAATCGCGAGCTTTTGTTTATTATTGTCAACGTTTAATCTTCAGCCAGAAGCTTGAGCAATACTTTACCGTCCCGACGATTGTAAACGGATAAGGAGCTTTCGTAGGAGCGAAGGACGCCCTACGATTTCTTTCTTGCTCCATTCCGACTTGATCCTGTCGACGAAGCTTTGCAATAACATACCGTTAGAAGCTTGCGATGAAAGCCCCCGGAGACCGCGGTTTCGATTCGATTAATTTCCGAAATCACCTGTCTGGCCTGGGGAATAATTTGGCAAGATTATCGGAAAGTTACTTCCGAAATTCTCGAAAATCTCCCGAATTCGGCACAACAGCTGCGATAACTCGAGAACCAATGTAGCTATCGACCCCGCGATGGTCTCATTCGATTCAGCGTCCAAAAATCTATATAATTTGATACCAAATTGCACATTTTCCTGAAAACCCATGGAAAATATGAATTTTCTCCCCCTCAAAACCCCCCAAAATACCCTTAAAATTGAGCTAGCGATCTGGTTCAAGAATTGGGCCGTCGTCGGACTGAGATTGATTTTTGGTGAAAATTTCAAGCATGTAGCTATTATAGTTTGGCCGGAAAAGTGTTGACGGCTTACGGCGGACAGGCAGAATTTTTTTAATTGGATATTCGGATTCTACGTGCCTTGAAACGTACATCAAATTTTGAGGAGGGAGAGGGTTAGAATTTTTTTTTCTTGGGCGATTACAATGGTTTATTATTGAATAATAAACCAAAAAAAGATTTGCGACTGACACTAACTATGAAAATCATACGTCATTCGCTCGCCGTAAAAAATAAATAATATTAATAAGAATGAAAAAAAAAAAAATACCCAAACAAACAAGGTGTGTTAGCCAAACGATAAAAATGAAGGGTAATAGATTGATGCTTGTCATAACAAGACGATCCAACCAACTAATATTTCAAGACCTCAACCGTTCAAAAATATTGACTCTCATAATTATGTTCTGTAGAAATCATAAAAGAGAAAACTTCGAACGCGTATGACTCGACAGTACTGTGTGTTATCCACAATCCAAAAACGGATCTTTGCACATTCGCTTGGAGAATATTCTTTAATACTTCATTCAATTCTCTCGCACGAGAAGCAACTTTTTTTTGTTACTTTTTGACCACAGACTGAAGGCCACACAGACATTCATGAAATGTTTTTGAGAACAGTGCTATGAAAATTTTTTCCGCTAGTGCTATGAAAATTTTTTCCGCTAGTGCTATGAAAATTGTTTCCGTAAATGAACTTCCGCTAGTGATGTTCCAGGCGATCAGTTCAATTTCCTCCGTGAACGTGGAAGTAAAAATAAAAACAAGACGTTAAACCTATTCGATTCGGATAACATTTGAACATTTTTGTTCAGTTTAAGAAAATTAAATAAAAATTTAAAAAAATATTTAAAATTAAAAAATTAGGTTGAAATTTGTTTTTAAATTTTAAAATTTTTTTGCGTTAAGATTCTTGTTTAGGACCGACGACTTCGCCAATGGAGAAATCCAAATTTTGATTGTCCACCTCGGGCTAGAGCAGATTTCGACCGGTTACGGTCATACCTGGTGAATGTCTTCCGAAGGTCGTCAAGATCAATCGTCCAGCGGAGCGAACGTAATCTCGAATCTCACCTTACTCTCGATCAACGATTAGGCTCCCGAATTCGACTCGAGGAGGGAATTCTTAAGGGAGGGAGTAGGTGCTCTATCGTGAGGAATCCCAACTTGAACTCAAGCACCTCGTTCCTGGGGTAGTTGTTAGTTGCATAGGATCAAGCTATCCACCTTCACCGACAATCATCTCGTTAGCGACTTCGAGCTAGACGACGACGAACAATTAGTGACATTTTGGTGAGCAATAATCAAAAAATAATTTTTTTCCGTCTAAAATTCAATTTTTGGATACGTGAGACGGATTTTCGATATTTTCGGATCGAAATTCTATGGTTTTTAACGAGCCAAATAGAAAGCCACATCAGTTTCTGCAAAAATGAATTTTTTCATGTTATATTTTTTCGTCAAATCAAATATTCGATTTTCAACCTACACAATTTGCAGAGAACGATTTTTGGCTATTCGCATTTGTCTTCTTTTTTCTGTTTTTAATATTCTTAATATTAAGTATAATATATAAAATAATATGTTTTTAATTTTCTAATGTTTTTTTCTGTCTTTATACCTCATTTTCCTGAGAATGTTTTTTCCCTTTTTTTATGAGGCAGTCTAGCGAAAAATTATTTTCACAATTCCCATTTAAAAGTAAAAAAAAATGAAACATCTCAATGATTTCCCTCAATAAGAAATTATTCAAACCATTATAAGCTTGCATATTAACCGGTGGTCGCTCAAAAATTTTGGAATGGCTGGGGGCTCTTTTAAAAATGAAGCAAGCCCCTATTCAGGTCGATAAAGCTCTTGGGCTTCATCTCGACAGTGCAACTGCTTGTTTTGTATGGGGTCGGGTAATTCTTGTGTTAGAGTGCGCTTTGATCGAACATATCCTTGAAGTGGTTCAGAATAATATTAGCACAACCTTGCATTCATTTTTGAACACCTAGGAAGCAAAGAATTGTTGATTGACAAGTGGTGTCTTTCACCTCAATCGTCGGTTTCAACTTACTTTCGCTTAGTCACAGTACAAATAAGATTTTTCCTCAGTGAGGCCCGAGCATAATGAGCATGATTGATCGCGATTTTCATACTGTAGTCACGTTGATGTCTTGTTTTGATATTGAAAGACAAGTTGTATCATCAGTGTGATTGTTTTAATTAGCAGTTTATAATTTTCCAAAGTGCGTTTGATGGTAAATTAATAACGAAAGTTATTTTTCGAGTAAAACACTTGCTAATCGAAGCACAGTGAGCCAAACGATACAGTAAATATTCTTCAGAGGGTGCGAGGGAAAGAAAAACCAGGCGACTCATTCTCAGATTCTTTATTCGCTGGCCGAGCACTTTCGCCCGTTCGGGCATTCTCATAGGGCGACGTGAGCCATTGGAGACCCTAAAAATGAGTCGCCTGGTTTTTCTCCCCCTCACACCCCCTGGACATGAAAAAATGCGACGACAAGGAAGAGTAAAGGTTCCATTCAATGGATCATATTTACAACAAAAAAAACCTCGAAAGTTGGATTCTTGGAGAATTACAGTGTGTGACCCCCGCGATAAAAATAATCATGCTCCGTTAACTCGCCGTGACAAACGAATGTATATAGGTTTTTGCGGCCTGTTGAAATCAAGCTACGAAATACGCCACGTTGAAATAGCAAATAAGCTAATACCGCGGAATTACGGTGTGTGAGCCAATAGATAAAAATCAAGCATCGTCCTCGCCATAACCACAACGCTGTAGAAATTAAAATATAAACAACTTCGAACGCGTGTGTCACGGTACTCCGAAATGGCTAATTTTGCACTATCACTAAGAGAACATTCCCTGAAAATTTCCATGAGTTTTATTCATTTTTCAGGGGGATACACAAACAGATATACACAGACACACTTCTACAATAGAACCTCCGTTCCAAATTCGACATTTCGGACGATCGCGATACTTCCATTTACTACGTAAACATGAAATCCCTGTTATAAAATAAGATAATCAACAGTTGAATATGATGATCGTCATTTGATACTGTAAAAATCTTGTTTCCACGAGCCGTCTTTAACTTTTCAATCGCCTTGAGTAAGTACTACTTAACATTCGCGAATGTTTACAGTAAACAAGAAGTTTCGAAATATAATTTCTCCGCGCGGAGAAAAAAAGTTATCCTAATTATGCCAGCGTCCTAAAAGCGCAAGACCGCGTGTCGTCATAAGCGGTGGGCACCTAAATGAATTCGGTCACAGCCCGTTGAGTTTTTGTCAAAATAAACAGCGACTCTTGCACCAGCGGACATGGGCGTGTGGATGAGCACCGATATCTCTGCTTACTTATAGTAGAGGTCACCCAAGAGAACTGGTTCTGATGCTGTTTTCTTGGCTGCGGTACACGCGTTCAATTAATTCATGTCTGCGTTTTTTTTTTAAGTTTAATTTTTAATAAATTTAATACCTAACTATTTTTCAATGAATAGTTAAATGTTATAGTTAACTTTATAATTAAATTATATTTTTATGTTAGTAAACTGTATCAAATAAAATCAATTTTTTAATAAATTATTTTAAGTTAAACGCGACCTCATTCTCTAGATAAATTCAAAATCAAGTTTAATTCCAGTTATATTGAGAAAGAGAGTCAATATTTTGCCAATGTAAAGAGACGTCCATAATTTTTATTAGTGAATAGGCATCTTGGCACTGTATCTTTAAAGATACATCCATAAAATTGACCATTCCGCTGGCACACGACCATAATGATTTTTAGTGCACTTTCAAGCACTTGACACTTGTCCATGTGCGACAAAGTGGTAATTTTTATCCGAGTAGCGGCTCAACTGCATCGAATAGGTCAGCCTATTGGCCAAGAAATGCAAGTTTCTCTCTTTGTCTTTGACCGGATAGAAAATTTGCCGCAGATACGGTCTGGACGCTTGAGTATGCTTCAGCCTACCCGTTGGAGGCATATTTGGACAAGGCTATTTCACAACTTTGTTTTCAATGCGTACTCTCGAAAGTCCAGCCTCACGGGCCAGGAGGTTAATTTAATTCAAACATCTGTCATATACCAGGTTTCGCAAAATGTTAAATTCAATGAAGAAATGAAGGTGGTTTATCAATATCGCAAGCTGAATTTTTTCTCTCCAAAAATAGTTCATTATTTACAGCTTAACCTCTATTTTAATTTCTACCTCCTTCCCTTCCTCTCTCCCTTCTAATTTTTTCTTTCTTTTTATTTATTTATTTCTATTTTTATGTTTTATGTAATTGTCCGGAGAGTCGTATTCGTATTCAATAATAGTTGTAGACAAATATTTTTCAATTATAGTTGTAGACAAATCCTTCGTACAAGCTTCTTGATTTTATGATTGGTTATAGCTGTTACCGACTCAAACATGGAAGTACTGTGTGATCTATGCACACCACTGGTCTATTTTTAGCTCGCCTGGCTAGTTAGGAATAACAGTTCTTGGGTTCGAACGTTGCGGGCTTTAAACGAGTTTCTTAAATTTATAATTGGTTAGGTATTCCTCTTACCGTCTCTAAGATGGAAATATTGTGTGATCTATGCATACCACTGGTTGTTTTCTGTAAGACCTACTTATTTTCCACCTGGAAACGATTTAGAGTCATGCTATTGTACACGGGTATTTCTCATTATTTTTAACATAGCTATTGGGATGAGGGGAGATAACTTGCTGTTCATTGTTCTCTTTAATAGCCAAGATCTTTCGCCCGTCCGAACATTTTCAGAGTGCCATTAGGTACCTATAACAATAAATATGTGAAAAAAATGCAACAAATAGAGAAGTTTATAATGCAATTTTATGAATCTGCTAATTCGATTTAGCAAATAAGTTTTTTTAGATATCATCTGCTAAGAAGTGTATCGTAGATAAATTCCAGCAAGTTGGTATTTTTTTTGTTCCTCCTCAACGCTCAGGTCGGCCATCCAGCACGATGCGTTGAAGATTTCCTTAAGCCGGGAATACACTTGCGCCGAGGCAGGCCGCGCATCCTCTGAGCACCGAACGAGCCTGCCTCGGCTCGCCGCGATGTGATTTGCCGCGATACGAATTTGCAAGTGAGTTTCGCCGAGGCGCGCGTGCTCAGTACTGATCCGACTTTGCGCGGTGCTTCGCTCGAGAACTGAACGACCAAAATACCGTCTACACTGAGCACCGAACGAGGCTGCCTCGGTCCGTGCTCACTTTGATGTACCGACAGCCGATGGCTCAGGCCGCGCACCGCATGAGGCAGACCGAGCCTGTTCGCAGCTGTGTTTAGGAGCTGTACACACTTGAGCATCGCGGCGAGCCGAGGCTGCTCATGCGGTGCGCGGCCTGCCTCGGCGCAAGTGTATTCCCGGCTTTATAGCCACCGCTGACCTTTCAAGGCCTCAGTGCGCGCGAGCGTGATTGTCTCATTGACAGCTCGTTGAAGTTACTCGCGAGATGATTTTATGCGTACGAGATTTACAGTCGGACTATACAATATTAATTAACTAAAGGTCGGAATTAATTTTACAAGATGCGCCTATCGAATGTAAAAAAAAAAAAAACTCTGTTTTCTCGTTTGCTTTTGTTCGCGCGTTGAAAAAAAAAAAAAATCAAACTTGGACTTGACCAAGTTTTTTCCTGTCGTTTACGGCGTTCACTGGTGATAAACTGCTGGCAGCTTCAGAGCTTGAGAAATGTACTGGTCCTACTGCTGAAAATTTATCAAAATCTATCATCTATCATCCTATATCCGATGTTTTGAATTCTTGAACTTTTTAATTCCCAATAATACCCTACACACGGGCTGTGCCCGATTTTTCAAAATATCAACTGTTTAATATTTAAAAATTATTTTCAAAAGTTTTTTTTTAAATTTCAAAATTTAAAAAAGAATTTGTTATGATGCTTTCTCTTGGTTGTTCGTCGGGACCAACCTACAATTTTCTGAAGATTTTTATTCCATTTTTGGTTTCCGAGAAAATGTGAAAATACTTTGAGCATCTTCCCTCACACTCGCACACTTGTCCGCATTTTAGCCTTAAGTAGTATTTTGAATTTCAGTAATGTCAGTGAGGCTCGTGCGTACCAATTTCACTGAATTTGCAAAGGTATCAAACTCTGGAAACGACAAAGAATGACTTGAGTTCAATCTTCGTTTTGTCCGATCCTCAAGACAGGTTGTTTGGAATTCCCTGCCGTGACAGGGGTATTTTCAGCCGCGTTTCCTCATTGCCAGTCAGTTGCGTTTTGAACTCAAATGGAATAACATGTGCTCTAGACGTTCTTTCATCATTATCCTTTAGGTAAATCTCTTACGATGTTAATAAATATGATTACTGGAATTTTATTGTCGAGTGCAACGCTGCCGTTGGTTATCTGCCAATGTTTATCGCCTGACGACTCCATAACCCACTCCAAGAACGTTCTCAGGTTAGCAACCAAAAGCCGTCAATCCTTCGCTGTTGAAATATTCGCCAAATTAAACTCCCTCGATCCCGATGGCAACGTACTCTTCTCGCCGGACAATCTCTACAGCGCTCTTCTCATCGTTTTCTTCGCTTCATCGAACGAAACCGAAAAATCGTTGAGGCGCATTCTCAAAATTCCGCTTGACCTCAGCAAATCAGACATTTACGCGGTTTACAAGATTGACGAATTGTTCGCAAAAGTAATGGATCGAAGCGGTCTTGAAATAATTTCCGCTAACAAGATTTTTGTTGATTCGAGAATGAAAATCAGGCCATGCATGGAAACTTTGTTCGACGAGGAAATCCGTAAAATGGACTTCGTCTCGAGCCCGCGTGTTGCTGTTGCCAAAATCAACTCGTACATCGCCATGGTGACGAAAAATTTGATAAATAATCTCGTCGACGTCGGCAACATCGACGCCAACACTCGATTCGTCCTGACATCCGCATCGTACTTCAAAGGCTCGTGGGCATCGAAGTTTTCACACAATATGACGAGAGCGCAAGTTTTCTATCACTCGTTTTCCAAACAATTCATAGTGTCCATGATGGTGCAAAATTCGACGTTCAACTATTTGGTGTCGGAAAAATTAGGAGCTCACGTGATCGAAATTCCTTACTATGGCGAATGTAGCTTTTTCATCTTTCTTCCGCCGTTCGTTTCGAAATCGGCTGTACCATCATTGCTTCAGAGACTATCTGAAGAAACGCTGAGCGATATATTGTTCAAAGATGGCGTCATGGAGCGGCAGAAAGTCGAACTTGCCATTCCCAGATTCAGCATAGAGCAAGAGACGGACGTCACTTTCCTTCTAGATTCGCTCGGTGCTGGCGATCTGTTCGAGTCGGATGGTGGTTTTTCCACTTTGACGACGCACCATCGAGAACAATTCTTGGACGCACTTGTTCACAAGGCGAAAATTGAATTAGACGAAAAAGGAACGCAAGCAGCAGCCGCTACTTCGGATCTGAATTTTTTGAGTTTGGCAAAACCTGAAATTGTCAAGTTTACGTGCAACCACCCGTTCGTCTATCTCATCGTAAATAAACGGGCGCAGAAAATTCTGTTCGCTGGCGTCTATAGGAAGCCGTGAATTTTCAAATCGACCTTCAAAACCTCAGCTAGTGGAAAAAGGAGAATTGATGTGCAATTTTCAGTTGTGGACATAAGTTAATGACTCACTATGTACCTAGTTCATCAGGTCAAAATGGAAGAAAAAATATAGATATCATCAGAAATAGATATACGAGGGATATCCAGAAAATGAGGTTACAACTGCTGCCAAAAATTGAAAAGAGCATATATTTTAACCAACTTTACAGTGTATGTCCCAAAATATATGTTTATTTTTTGACATAATCGCCATCCCGATCAACACATTTTTTCAGCCTCGTCACCAGCTCTTGTATACCCTCGTTGTATACGCTTTGCTCCACCTTTGAAAGCCAATTCTTGACATTCTCCATCACCTCCTCGTCGTTGGAAAAACGTTTTCCACCCAAGAACTCTTTCAATTTAGTAAAAAGATGAAAATCTGAGGGCGCAAGGTCTGGAGAATATGGTAGGTGGGTCACAATATCTCATCCAAAGGATGCAAGCAGGGCTTGGGTCACACAAGAGCGGTGTGGGGTCGGGCGTTGTCGTGAAGGAGAGACACACCACGAGTCAGCATCCCCCTCCTCCTGTTTTTTATTCTGTTCTTCAATTTTTTAAGGGTTTCACAATATGCGTCAGCATTGATGGTTGTCCCTCTGGCCATAAAATCCACCAACAAATTGGTACCTTTTGGTACCAAAACACCGATGCCATGATTTTCCGCTCTGGGAACTGGACTACTTTTTTGTCGCCTTACCCACATGAAATGATGTTGACGTGACATTACCGCAGGTAAATGCCCACAAGCTGACGATGGATTTCGGAAGCAGATTCGTGACGCATATAGTCAGGAACTTGTTCAGGAATCTCGCATCTGTGGTAGGTGGAGGGAACAGCACCTTCAGAGGTTGACGGAAACTGCTCCTGCGACGCCATTTCTCAACTGACTGACACGAGGTTAGGCTTATTTTGACCATTACGAACCCCTCTACAAGCAGGTATGCCACTCATAACGAAAAAAAATCCCTGTGCCCTTCAGGGGACTTGTAACCTTACTTTCTGGATTTCCCTCGTATAGTCCGATATTAACTGACTTGGAATTTAATTTTTCTTATTGTTTATTTCTTCTTAAGAGCTTATTAAACTCTTGAGAAAATTCAACTTCGGCCCATGAACCTTTCATTAGCGTTAAATGAATATTTCGGCTAATTCGAAACTTTCATTATTTTTTGCCGTTCCAAAGTCCTAATATGATAGCTGGTTATGCTGTGTTTATGTTTACTCAACATTTATACTTACGTTATGCCAAGTAAATGTAAATTCAACTTCGGTCCATAAATTTTACTTCCATGTTTACGTAGTAGAATGAAAAGTTAAATGAAAGTATTGAGATAGCCCGAAAAGTACTTCCGAACGGAGGTGAATTTTGAAGACATGTTTATACTACTATAATATTCAGAAACACTTTCTGAACAAGTGTCTGTGTATCTCTATGTCGGTCGTCAAAAAATCCTACAATTTGGTGTATTTAATTATATTTTTTTGTTATGTCCCCGCGGAGCTTTTAACGTTTGAAGAAAAGTCAAAACACGTTTTTTTGACATAAAGTGGAATATATCTCGAGAGCTATCATATACGCTAGCCATTTTCTTATTTTCAATCAATTCTACATTAAATTCCCTTCATTTTCTTCCACAGCACCTAATCTGTCCCATTTCGGGAATGGGATGAAAAAAAATATCCCACAGTTGAAACTTCAAAAGTATGAAAAACGAAAAAAATTCGAAAAAAATTAATAATTGTTCGATTTTAATTTTTTTCACTTTAAATTCGAATTCTACGTCTAATTTCCTGTAGGAATCATTAATTAATCAAATTTGAACAGTACTGTAAGTATTTGCAACGGAATTACAAAGTTGAAAAACGAGGAGTGGCGTAGTATTAAACCTGGAAAAACTGATAGTTGTCGTCCAATTTCCGCCGTTTTGACGTCATATTCGGATTCAGCGTTAAATTTCCTATAAGAATAGCTTTCAAAATCGCTCAAAAACGAACATTTAATTTTTTCACTATTACCGAGCTCGGAAATTCGGCCGGTGAAAAAGTCGATTTACGGAAAATAATTTCTCTGGCTCTGTTAAAACTTTTTTCACCAAATTTTTTGCTATGTACGTGTGTAAGGCGTTCAAATGAAGACTCCAGCATAATAAAACAATTGATTGGCATTTATTTTGACCCCGAAAATCACGGTTAAAGTCCAATTTTTGAGCTTTCAAATACCGATTTTTTTGGACCACTTGCAGATTTTTCCGAGAAATAAAAAAAAACACAAAAATACATCTCGGCAAGACACAACTTCCCAAAAAATTTCAGATTTTTATCTGTATCGAGAGAGGAGTAAAAATTCGTTAACTGTTCGGTTGAAAAAAATCGCAGGGGTACCCCTTGGATTTTTCGCGAAAATGTTTTTGTAATAGATTTGGCTCAAATTCGGCATAATGATAGTTGATGATGTGTATATCAATAATATATGGTTCATTCTTCGTTTCTTTCGCACTAAATAGATGAAAAAAACGTTTAAAGTTGAAAAATGTCATTTTTTCGTGTATAGTCTACTAATATTGTTGAATAACGCAAAAACGGTTGAAAAATGGATAGGTACATTACATTGGGAAAATGTGGACAGTTAAATTACCTATCTTTTGGTATATTCAAACATCTGAATTGACGAATTTTTGTTTGAGTTATCCACTCTGCAAGTTACAAATCTTGGAAAACTTATAGTTGTTATGTCTAATTTTGCTCCTACTTTGCTCTAGTTGAAAAACCCAATACTTATACTGATACAAAGTACATGAATGTTTTCCAGTAATTTTGCAAAGTGAGACGTTTCCGGATTTTTTGATAAAACACAGGACTTCCGAGATATAGGCGTTTGAAGTTTTTTCTATTTTGATTTTTACATGCTGTAAGTGCCAATATTTTTCAATGTTTCAGGTCGTAAAATGTATATGTAAATGTAAATTAAATGTAGAATGTATATTTCGGCTAATTTCAAACTTTCAAAAATTTTGCCTTTCCAAAGTGCTAATATATTGCTGGTTATGTTATGTTTACTCAAAATTTATACTTACGTTATACCAAGTAAATTTAATTAAATCATGCTGGTTTAGTAAATTTAATAGTTGAGTAACGAGACTTTTGAATCATTCAACTGAGCACTATCGAACTTTCTCAAAAAATTCTTACATTATTGTATTGCCTCGTGCTGCTATTGTAATATCCTCTTGGCTATGGATCACATGAATTGCCTTCATATTATGAACGCAGAGAAGTGAATCGGAGAAGGTGCTATAAGGAAACGACTGATTCGATTTTTGATAAAAATTCAGGCATAGTCCGATCGAGATAAGCGCTGGCTAGATAATTAAATCGTAATTTTTCTCTACGGGCAAATGCAATCGAGGAATCAACGTCCTCGTTATGCTCACTTCACGGTCGCTAGTTTCTCAATTTCATTATTTTTGACCGAGGAAGCATCGTCGGCTGGCGATGTTAATATCGCCTTCCGTCGTTCGACTATTTTTTCGTTGATATGCTAATTTTTACCTCTCATTTAGCCTAGTATAGACCAGCAAAGGATACATGGATAGTAGAACAGGATATAGTAGAATTGGAATTCAGCTGTAGTCCTATCATCTCCTTGGAATCGATGACCTTCGATGAGCTCCATGTTATACGGGTCAAGTCTATAATTAATTGTTATCGCTATATCGCATTTAACATCTCTTGGCGAATAATGTAAATTTATGTAAATAAAAGTTTTTAAAATAAAATTTTGTGAATTAAAAAGAAATGAAATGAGATAGAGAACACTAATTAATTGAAATATTTTATTTAATATCATTATAAATTCACGATCTGCAATTTCCCATAGCACCTGGCTCTTGTGAATTTTTTATAAAAAATATCTAGGTATCTAAATAGTTGCGAGAGAGAACTATGCGGTGAAACTTGTTTGAAGGATTCGCAACCACTGGCTCGCGTCCGATGAGGTTACGGTTTTGTGAACTTCAACTCAAATATCCGCGCGTAATATTTCAACCTCAGGAATTTCAAAATATTTACACCGACATCTTACAAATTAGTGTTTTTTGTGTGGGGTATTCAAATCGTGCAATATTAACAGCACTAACAGATCCAAATATCGTGCTATTGGAATAGGAATTATTTTCTTCTGGCAACGAAACTTGTTCAGATTTTTTTCAGAAAATTTTTTTTGGACTTTCACTTCTATTCGGCGGAAATTGTCACAGTAATATACTCAGAAACATTATCTGAACAGATGTCAGTGTGTCTGCGGTCAAAAAATGACAAATATCGTCACATTATCTTGGCGAAAAATGAATGCAACTCCACGCAATTGCTCAGGAAATTATCTTCCAACGTATGTACCAAATTAGCCGTTTTGGATAACGCACAGTACCTCAGAGATATAAATGTTGAATTTTTTTTTTAAATTAAGAATTTTACCGGCGGTTGGAAGTAGTTGTCTTTCAACATTTTTGGTCTTTAATTGTAGTTATTGCGAGCAGAAGACGCTCGATTTTGGTTTATTATTCAATAGTAAACCATTGTAATCGCCCAAGAAAAATAATTGTCTAACCCCCTCAAAATTTTATGTTTTACGTTTCAATGCATGTAGAATCCGAATATTCAATAAAAAAAAATCTATCCGTCCTCCGTCAACATTTTTCTGACGAAACTGTAAAAGCTTAATTAATGAAATTTCCACCAAAAATCAATCTTCGCCTGACAACGGCTCAGTTATTTAACCAAATCGTTCCCTCAATTTTGATGATATTTTGGGGGTTTGAGGGGAGAAAATTTGTATTATTGTATTATTTTAATACGATTGTCGAACAACTAGCGGAAAAATAATTACCAATAAAACTAAAAATAATAACCGAAAGATAATTATTTTAATAACTCTGGATCGTTTTGTTTTCAGAATATTTCGAAAACCAAAAAAACGCGATTGTAAGCTTTTGTAAGGTGAATAGTCTCCAAACAAACCATCATTCAATATTGGTCAAATGTACACGTCTTGAAACAGATTGAATTCGACCGCGTTTCGATTATTGGATTGTAGGATTGGAATTATTCTTCCGAATTACTACTTTTTGGTAATTTTACAATACAAATTCATTTCGGGAACATTCAATTTTTGGAACGATAGCATCAATATGCGGACATGGAAGTCCGCCGGAATTGTAAATTGAAAGAAAAACGCTTGACCGCCGCTTAAATATCAACATAGGTCAACTCCAAGGAACGACCAAATACCATTCGCGCGATTTCATCGGTGTGAGCTCAATGATGCAATAAACTTGATCTTCACCCGTTCCTTCGGGTGGTTTCGAAGTGGTCCTGGCTGCGGACAAGCCCTGGTAACGTGTTGTAAACGGCAAGCCAAGAGACAGAGATATGCAATGATGAAACCTGTTGCTCCCGCTGTTATTTATAGTCAATGTCATGGAATCGGTGATCGTTCGGGCGTTTTAATTCCCTCGTCGAAGCGCAGGGGACGTTTAATTGATGTTTCGCTCAAGCCAAAGTGGACGGCTGCGTTTAAAAATTGCAGATGGTTCTCGTCAATTCGGCGGATTGTTAATAATCTGAAATCGGAGTTGTTCACTGTATAATTTAGATAAGAGCAGATTTTTTTTTATTAGCAATTTTTTAAAAAATTTAATTAATTAATTTCATTTTTCATTTGGGTTTTTAATATTTTTTCACTCATTTATCACCAGTTTGAAAGTAGCGAAGCCCGAAGTTCTTTGTCGACGACGATTTCAGATTTGAAAGTCGATTAAAAATGAATTAGCTACGCCATTGGGCGGTTTGTGTTGAAAGTCTGACGTAAACTACCAGTTTGGAAAAAACACAAACAAAATGAGGTAATGAGCACACGGCGAAGAGCGAGTTTGCTCCACCGGTTTCGACTGAAGGCTGAACATTATCAGTCAATAATAAAAATAATTCGAATGGTATCATAACAAATTAAAATGAGTAAAAAATTTTAAAAAAGCTCTAAAAAAAATGTTGCAGCTCTTAACAAAATTCATGTTTCAGAGCTAAATATAGATAGTCAGGATGATTGATTGACTGCAAAGTTAAATAAAATAAAATAAAATAAAATGAAATTAATAATGTTGGTGCAGTAGGAAAAAACAATTGCTTTTCATTTTTAAAAACAAATTATTGTTTTAAAATTTGAAGAAAAAAAATTAATTTTTCGCCTGCTTTACTCAAGTCAGGCCAGTAATAACACTCATGAGATGGAATACTATTGTGAGAATAATAATTATTATTATACTATTGTGAGAAGAAATTTGAGCAATGTAGGATTGACAACTTTTTGTAGAAGTACGACGATATTATACTATCCCGCAATCCCGTTTCAGGCTGACCCATGGAAATTTCCACGCTCACACAGTAATTATACTGTGCTGTATTTACGAATAAATTACACTTGTATGATCCATCCAGTTTAACCGCATCCCGAAGCCCGATATTCGCAATTCAACCATCTAGTTGGCAAATAATTACTCTCAAGTGCCTAATAAAGTAATTTACTTTCAGGAGGCCACTCAATTCAGCTGCAAAACCAAGATGGAACTCGCCAGTGTAAGAGATTACTACGATGGTAAATCTATCCTCATCACTGGAGGCACCGGTTTTATGGGAAAAGTAAGTGCTCCTGAATACTAACTCTTAAAGCACCGTTGAAGCTGTCCTTTGCTCGGTTCACACTAACTCAATCGAACTGGCAAAATCAACGGCCTATTACTTGAATTTTTTATCCTGAGCAATTAAGGAACTTTTTAGTAAGAATTAAACAAGATAAAAAGTGAAAAATCCTTGCCAAAAATTGGGAAAAAAACTCACTCTCTGCGCTCACATTTTTATTCCGCCATTTTTTACTTTTATCCCACGTCTAGCAGTTGGATTTTTGAAAACACCAGCGTAAAGCATCGCTTTGGTCGTTTCGTCTAATATAAAGAATACGAACGGACGTCTACAATCGAATCTCACCGGTTTTTTCGGTTTCTCCAGAGACAAGAAATTTATACCAGCAGCTGTAGCTGATGTGGCAACGGTCCCTTTTTCGCCGAAGGCGATTTTGGCTCTGTGTATCATCGCGTCAAGGCCTTGCTCTTGCTGCTTTACCAGTAATGCAGACAGGTCTCCTTTCGGCTGGAATAGATCTCCAACTCCCAACGATTCCAATGCTGATGTCACTACTGTTTCTAGTTCTAATTGGATTTTCGGCATCAATAGCAGCACAAGTTCGAGGTCAAGAGCTTCAGGAGAGGTGATCTCCTTGAACTTCTCCAAAGTCAACTTTCCCAGCAAAGAAGAGATGTGTGGTTTGGTGTTGAAAATCGGCGGGAGCAAGATCACCATCGAGAACCGATCGTCGTCGTATGGTATTTTGATGATTTCAGCGTCCAATTCCTCCGATTTCGAATACATGAAATTCGACGTCTGATTCATGAATAGCAGGAGATCGGGGTTACTGCATGTGGGCCAGAAAATTTGAAGTTTGGTTTTTTCATGGGGAAAAGGCGATTTCCAGGCTCCTTTGAAATACGAGGCCGATGTCAACACCAGTCGAGTATTAGCGCTTACGTATTGGATGTCCAAAAAATCGACGACTTGCTGTCGGGTTTTAGCAGCGATGAAATCATTTATCTGTTCTACTGATTCTGCAGGATTTCCAGCGAAATCGACCAATCCGATGTCATCTTTTAGAAGATTCATCATCGACGAAGACACCGTTTCATTCGATGAGACGAACAACTTGCCGACGCTCGACCATTCGATGGTCGACGAATTCGAAACACTTAGGCGATCGATTTTGTCAGCATTGTACTGGTAATGAATATCCGCTTTGTCGATTTCGTCGGGAAATCGAAAGAATTTTCTTAACGACGCTTCAGTTTGACGCGATGACGCGAAAAACGCGAGCAGCAAAGCATTGTAAATGCCGACGGGTGAGAAAAATACATTTCCCGTCGACTCCTCTTCCAATTTCGCCAGTAGTTTTAGCCCAAAATCGATTTGGTTGTTGATAAAAATAGAACGGAAGTTCTTTTCGCTTTTGTCGGCTGATCCATTTAAACTTTGAGCAATCGCAAATGGCAGAATTGCGACCAGAATGCAAAGCGCTTTCATTTTCTGCATCGGGAAGATATTTTATTGTTGCTTAGGTGCTCAGGCTGCTGCGATAAATGGAGCAACAAGGCATTTGAGATTTACATGAATAAATTCTTGGACGAGAAATCGTCAAAATAAGGAACGAATCGAATACGGAATTGATCAACAATGTTTTCTAACCTCTACATTCTCCTTTGTCAAACTTCATAGTTTCCCTGCGAATTAATTTCAACTCCAAGACGGTTCCGGTTTGAAATATAGTTCGCACTGATTTGTGGTTATCTTGACCGCGGAAATGTCCACTTTATGACCGATTTTTCCCGACTTTCACGTACAGATTCCGCTCATGACGAAGAGAGCCACGCACTGAAGCTTCGCTGCTCTTTGCAAAGAAGGCAGGTGGCAAGGAAGGCCTTTGCCATGGTCGAGGTCACAATGAGGAAATCTTTCTCCGCAATTTTGCGTCTTGCCAACGTGACGGGAAAATAAAACCGCCGTTCAACTGGAGTGATTTGGCTTTTACAAATGGAATTCGACGAATAAATGAATGAATATAGGTATATTCCATTTGAAAGTAGAAAATAACAAATTAAATACATATATTCATCAAGAAATTTTCCCCAAACCATAGGACCATGTCCTGTGGGGTGAGTTGTTGATAATAAATTGAACAGAAGAAAGAACAAGAATACGAAATTCACTCTGGGGTCATATAGCCACCCACACTATAAAAATACTGGTATCAATTACTTCACACTGGGGTCAAAAGTGGCCGAGAGCACTTTCAAACATTTTCTGAGCAGACTCCAGCAAGCGCAAATATTCAACCACCGATGAAACACACTGCTGGACTACCAAATTTATTTACAAAAAATTCCTGTCCCAAGAAAAATTTTTTTGATATAGATACGGGGAAAATGTAAATCGTGGGGTCTCAAATGTCCCCAGTATAACATCCTTGGGTCAAGAGGAGATAATATTTCATCAGGTAGAAGTCGAAATACGAACAATACAATAATGTGCCCATTGGTACTCCAAAACCTGGTTAACATTTATCACCAATCCACATGAAATCTCGTCCTAATACCTATTTCATGACACGATTTCAAAACCAAGCAATATTCTCAGACCACTCAGCTCTCCTAGTCATTCTAAGTAAAAAATTGTCGCTGTCTTTGTTTCTTACATTTTCTCCCCCTCAAAACCCCCCAAAAATACCCATAAAATTGAGCTAGCAATGTGGTTCAAGAATTGCGACGTCGAAGGACCGAGATTGATTTTTTGATGAAAATTTCAAGAATGTAGCTATTATAGTTTGGCCGGAAAAGTGTTGACGGCGTACGGCGGAGAGACAGAATTTTTTATTGGATATTCGGATTCTACATGCATTGAAACGTAATTCATCAAATTTGAGGGGAGTTAGAAAAAATGTTTCTTGGGCGTTTACAATGCTCTATTATTGAATAATAAACAAAAATTCAACCACCGCTAAACTATTTAACTCTAGCCAAAAATTTCGATGCAGAGAAAGTGTAATTTTTACTTTCTAGGTTTTACTGGAGAAATTGCTCAGAAGTTGCCCCGGTATCAAAACGATCTATCTAATGTGCCGATCCAAGAGGGCAAAATGCCCAACGTCGAGATTGCAAGAGATGGTGAAACTTCCGGTAAGCATTTCAACAAATTAATATTTCAACAAATATTGCGATTATGTTTGGTGTTCTGATGGTACGACTGAAAAACGAAAATAAGAAAAAGTTCACAATATAAATTACATCGATGTTAAAATTTGGCCGTTTTTAAGTATACAGCGCAAAATACATAATAAATAATATTGGTCGGGTCACCGCATCACCAAAAAACTATAATCCAATTTCTCGCTGATTATGGGTATTCCTCTTCGGAAATTTTTTCCGTTCTGAAATAACCTGGAGCGATCGACCATCCGTAATTTTTAAAATGTACTGGTTACATTTTAAATCGTTTCCAAAAATCTTCCAGCTCTTCGAACCTCTGCTAAAAGAGAACCCCAAAGCCTTCGAAAAAGTCATCCCTATAACCGGCGACTTGACGAAAAACAATTTGGGCATGAGGTACGATTGTCGAGACGAAGTATTGGAAGAAGCGCATATTGTATTCAACCTGGGAGCATCTCTCAGGCTTGAAGCTGACCTCAAAGATCACGTCGACACGAATTTGTCCGGCACTCAAAGGGTTCTCGAGTTTGCCAAAAGTATGAAGAAACTGGAGGTGAGTTGAGAAAATATTCACAATTCATGCGACTAAAATCATCCAATGACATTCGCTCTCATCGATGCTCCGATCCTCAATAATTTAGTATATTTTAATTGGGTAATGATTTTAATATGATTGCAGTCGTTCGTTCACGTGTCTACTGTATTTTGCCAATGCGAACCCGCGGTCGTTGAGGAGAAAATTTTGCCGACCAAAGTGAGCCCGCACGCTGTCGTCGACCTCACCGACTGGCTGAGCAAGAAGGAGAACCACCACGAAATCACTGCCAAGTGAGTGTGCATTCTATTCGAGCTAACAGAGATTCGTGCTCTCAAGTAGGCTCGAGCTCTTTTTCTTAATCAAACAGAGGTTTACGCAACTGGCGTGATTCGTCGTTTGAATGTAACGCCTTAAAGCAGAGAGTAGGCAATCCGTCTTAGCACATGTGCGTTGCGGGTCGGATATCGCTGCGTGACTTTGAACGAAGGCGTTTTTAAATAAGGACATTCTTTCTACTGAAACTGCTGTTTGAAACTGAATTATACGCATGTAAACCGAATTATTCTCTTATAACTTCTATGTTTAGTAGTAAATGGAAATATTGTGATCTAATGAAAATTTTAAAACATTTTCATTAAGAACATAATACTGTATTCGGAAACAATGTCACAATCCGTCTGTCTGGGGTTAAAAAAATGCATAAATATATCCATGAAAACTGAATGAAACTCAATGAAATTATCAGGAGAAAATGTTCTTCCGATGAATGTGCCGTTTTCAAATGTTGGATAACACACAGTCCTAATAATAACTATTCTGATAATTTCCTATTTAGAATTTTACAAGCTAATGTAAAGAATATATTAACGTTCAAGATATTAAAATGTTCTTCATGAAGACCAGATGACCTTTGATTTTGTTTAATTATTCGATAATAAACCAGAGAAAAAAAAGGTCTGACCCCCTCAAAATTTGATGTTTCTATCCATGTTGACTATTTATTTGTGATAGTAATTATTCCAAACATTTGTGAATTTTCCCGAAAAAAAAAAAAAAAAACAGATTGGTAACTAAATGGGGAAAACTCCGTAGCAACTATTGTATTTTTTATCATTTTTAGTTTTCTGAATTTCCAAACAAAAAGCTGAATTTTTTTTACTAACGGTACAGCTGAAGAGAGTGTTTGGCGAGCATTCCAACGAGTATAGAACGATTTTTATAGCTCCAGAACTCCAAAGTTGTGATAAAGTCTCCCAAATTTTACAAAAAAGATGCGATACCTCGAGAGCCAATAAAGGAATCGATCCTCCGACGGTTTCATTCGATTCAGCGTCCAAAATGTATAGAAATTGATACCTAATACACCTTTTTCTGAAAAACGTTGGAAAATACGAATTTTCTCCCTCTCAAATTCCCTCCAAAAATACCCTTAAAATTGAGGTAGCGATTTGGATACAGCATTGAGCCATTGCCAGGCCATTGTTCTTGGAGCTACAAAAATCATTCTGGTTGGAGCTATAAAAATCGTTCTGGAACGTCGGAATGGTTGTCAAACACTCTTCAACTATACCATGAGGCGAAAAATTCAGCTTTTAATTTGTAAATTAAGAAAAATAAAAATAATTAAAATTACAATAACTCCTACGGAGTTTTCCCCCATAGTTACCATCTGTTTTCGATGGGAACGTTCACAAATATTCGGGATAATTATTATCACAACTGGATAATCTTCTTAAATCATTATTGAAGCGAAGGAATCATAAACCGCTGTGAATTCATTTGCAGCGTTTTTATTATTGATGTCATACACGGTTTTCCCTTCATTTTATGTTTGTTAATTTCGGGTCAACTTGCGTATAAATGACTCCATTTTACAAAATTTGTTTTTCTTTTCCTTGTCGTCGCATTTTTTGATGTCCAGGGGTTGTGAGGAGGAGAAAAACCAGGCGACGCATTCTCCGATTCCTTATTGGCTGCCCGAAGGGGCGAAAGTGCTCGCTCAGCCAATAAAGAATCAGAGATGCGTCGCCTGGTTTTTCTCCCCCTCACAACCCCTGGACATCAAAACTAGTTTTGTACCGTTTAGGTCACACACCGTACTTCAAACTTATGTATCGTGCGATCTATGCATACCTCAGGATTTGTATTGGATCTTTTCAGGTTGCTCGGTGAACATCCGAATTGTTACACGTTTACGAAACAACTTGCGGAAACACTGGTAGCCGAGTATAAGGATGTTCTTCCATTATCCATCGTAAGACCGGCGATTGGTAAGCTCGAGCGCATAAATCCTTGTTTCCTTTATGAATAAAATAAATATGAGCATCAACAGCTTTTCCAAGCGTTAAAGATCTTAAAAAAAAATGAAACCGACTTCAAGAAATTTTACATTAAAAGAAAAAAAAATTGAATAGGAAAAAAATAACAAACGCGGCCAAACTTTGCAGCGGTCGGCGATTACACGTTTAGGACTCCTATACGTGTGTGATGTCGTCTAATATATTTTAATACTCGTATTTACTTGACCACCTTCTGATTAATTTGACCACCTCCCCTACAAAAGCTATCTTTTTTAAGCTTATCCGCAATTACTCCTAATGAAACAATTCGAACTAAATTTCAGAAACATTCCAATTTTTGGTACAGGAAAATAATAAAAATGATTTATATATTCAAAACCACGCAATTGATTGCAAAAAATGTACCTAATGTTGAATTCAAATCTTTTAATGAAATTGCTAAATTCGCCCATCATAAATATCCCATAAACTTGATTTCAAAACGATTTTGTTTGTTGTATGGTCCAAAAATTGGCTCAATCTCTGAATTTGGTTGGATCATTAAAAAACTTTGAGTTCGCAAACAAAACTCCAATATGAACAGTTTATGATTTAAAACAGTTTTCATTCGGACGTTATGGAGTCTCAACTTCATTAAAACACACAACTTCACCTACAACTCACTTATGGTGATAGGTAAAACAATTTTTTTTACATTAATTTGAAAACTCTTTTTGAGTATTAAAAAGGTCAAGAATGGTCATATTTTTTCTCCCCGTGGTTGGAAAGAGTGATCGAAAAACCTAAAAAAATTGAAAATCATATCACGTTTCTCGTTACAATTTCTTCTGCTACGCTATACAATATCGCTATATCCGAAATCCGAACAAAACATTGACCTAGTCGTTCATAGGCAGATAAATTATAAATAAAATGACGCCGAGAACAATAACATTGATCAATTTTTCGAGAAGTTTTAAGCTCGCCAAGTCAATAGTGGTTGTTTTTTTCGAGAAAATCACGTTTTCCGGCTTACTAATGGATAGATTACATTTAAAAAAGGGATTTACCCAGATAATTAAAAAAAATTATAAAAAAAATTAAAAAAATAATACAAAAAATAAAAAATAATAAAATTGGACTCACAGCGGAGAACAGATACCGTAAAAACCCGCAAGTCAACTTGAGTAATCTCCTCATTCTGAAGTCGGTTGAAGAGTAGTCTCCTTCGAACAGCTTTTACGTTTTACCCTAATCTCTCAAAATTGTGAAAATATCAGAGAGTTGTCACAAGCATATGCGATTTTACAGTAACACCTACGCACCACGATCCGTTTCCCGGTTGGGTGGACAGTTTGAACGGGCCGATTGGCATACTCGTAGCTGGCGGGAAAGGTGTTATGCGGTCAATGATGTGCGGCCGCGACAATAAAGCCCAGATGGTTCCATGCGACGTCACTATCAATGCCATCATTTTGGCAGCCTGGAAACGAGCGTTGGAAAAGTAATTTCATTCTATTCGTTGCTTGAAAATATTGTTATATATTCCAGCCCAGCTAAATAATTTATTTTCCACTGTTATCAGGAAACTCCCCGAAGTTCCAGTGTACAACGTTTCAAGCGGTGACGAGGTACCTCTCACATACGGCCAGCTAATGGACAAAGGTAAATCAGAGATCGCAAATACGAAATTTTTTTTCTTGAAAAATGTTTATTGCACCAAGTACAACTTATTAACAATTTTGATCAGACTTAGGTATCTTAGTAAGGGGTTACATAAACAAAACTAAGATTTTTTTTTTTTTTTTTGTGGATTTGTTGCTTTTTTCGTTCTTCGTTGTTGGTGTTGAGGGGGAGAAAACCACGGCGACCTGTTCTCCTGTTTTTTATTGCTCGCCTGCCAAGCACTTTCGCCCATTCGGGCATCATCAACAACGAAGAAACTAAGATACTTCACTTAGTTCGTCAGTTCTGACTGGAGACCGGGAGTGCACATTGATGCATTTATGAAGCTAGTTCGCAAACTAGCTTTGCCGAGTTACACATTTACTGTATCAGCTCATGAGGTTTTCTTCTTTTCAATCTGCGGGGTAGGTCATCAACTTCAAGTAGGCGGACAGCTTCCTCGTTGATGTGCCCTTGTAGACGCTTGTGATGGGCTATGGCTGTTTTTTATGACTTCTTCAACTGTCTCAACCTCCAGTTCAATGTGGAGCCTGCTATTTCTGATGTACCTGTACGCATTGACGCAGGTCCTCACTACATTGTTTTGGAATCGCTGTATTAAATCACGATTGCTTAATTGCACCCCCAAAGCTGCCCACCATAACTCCAGAGCTCCAGGCTTGAGGACTTGTCGTTATACGGTTAATTTGTTCTGGATTGATAATTTCGATCGTCGGCCCATCAACCATTATATATTTCTGAATTTTAATGACAACTCAGCTAAATACTAGTCCCCTATTTATTTTAATTTATTAGACTCTAGGTTCAAAAAGCGGACGTGTTATAGAAAATTCCCAGTTCATGACAATCCCAGCCTTGCGGAGCTATAACAGGACCTATAATTTTTTAATAAAAAAAACTTTTATATAGAAGCTATTAATTGACAGATGTTTCCTGAAGAGGCCGAGAGCGGCGAAAGCGCTAGAAGTACAGAAATGCAATATGTCGATAATTAATATCTCTACCTCAACCCCATGTCGAATCAAATACGATATTGATAGACCGATATATCAATTTCAGTGAGGACAAAACGTCCCCAAAGACGTCGTCGTGAGGATTGTCAAACGCAATATGGCTTCGGTTTTCAGAGGATTTGATGCTCGTAATTGTGCCTCAGTCAATATTTGTTAAATCTAGCATTGTTCTAGCTGGTTATCAATTGTTTTAACCGTATTTCAAGGAGACTTATTTCAAAATATTCCTTACATTTTCAGGTAAAAGATTGATAGCTCAATACCCGGTAAATCCTGGTCTGTGGTATCCAGGCGGAACCATTACAACCAATCGACACTGGCACAATATCAAAGTTTTCTTCCAGCAAATCCTGCCAGCCTTGTTCATCGACTTGTTGCTCATAATTTTCGGCCAAAAGTCCTTGTGAGTGAAACGGAATCCTCTTCAAAATGAATATCGAATCTCAATTTTCACCCTCTAAATTATACTCCATGATTTCTCTATTTTTATTAGCATGATGCGAGTGCAGAAGAAGATACAAGTTGGGTGCGAAGTGCTGCAGTATTTTACGATGAGGTCCTGGAACGTGAAAATTGACAATACGTTAAATCTTCACGACAGAGTCAGCAAAGAAGAACAAGAGGTAAGCGTTATTGCATTAATTTGTATAAATATTTGAGAGGGATGAAAATAATCGATATTGCCGTTGAGGAAATTAATTTATCTTGAGCCTCAATCTTGAGTCAGTTATTATAAAACACAAATAATGGGATTAGTATGCTCAACAGTTCTCAGGCATTGTGCAAGTCGGTGATTCTCAACTGCTAAGGAGATTTTCTTCCAAGATTCCTGAACATAGATGCTGGAGCATCACTTATTTAAAAATTCGGTGCGACTATTCTTACATGGATTTTTTTCTCAGGGCATATCTGAGCCGGAATTTTCCTGGGTTGAAATCAGGTTGAAAAAAATTCATTCCCGCCATTTTCAAAGCCTTTTCAATCCAGCAGTGCAATGTGAAATTGATTGAAATGAAGTCAACAGTCGCTGGAGAAATAAATATCAAGTTTACCAAGGATGGCAGCGGATTCGGTTGTAGTATTTTTCTCCTGAAACTACTCGTATTTTCAAGGAACAGAGGGCCAGGTAATCCTGAACGGATGCGCGACTTTTGGTATCCGTCGAGACCGCAATTTTAAGGGCCCACGCCAGCAAATAACATCCGGACCGAGCCGGTTACGGGTGGAAATGAGATTTCGCCTTCGAATGGGAAAACGGGACTTGTTATTGGGTAGGTGGTAGCATGGGTTGCAATGGTGAAGACGGGTCAACAGAAACCGTCCATTAGACGGCCGAGTCCAGCCTACATAAAAGAGAGGCCATGCGATGCTCTTCCCAGACGAGCTCAAGCTCGGCTCCGGAATTCGTTTTACCTTTGGAGAAAAAATTCGTCTGGGATTTTCGGCTGATATCTCGAAGGTTCAGCTCGAAGGGCGAGGAATTTGCGTTTCGCGTCAAACTCAGTATACCGAGACCAACTTCATTACCAAGGTTGGAAAAAATGCCGGAAAATTCTGAATTTCGATATTGATTAAGTTTATATATTTTTTCTCAATTGACTCAAAACAATAATTCCAAACCGCAATTTTTCTTATATCTACAACCAATAAACACAGCGATATCTGCGTTTCTGTAAATAAAAGATTTTATTGATAGAAAATAAAATAATCATTCTGCAATTTATTATGGTCTACTGAAAGTTTCACCCACCTGTAAATAAAAGAAACAACATTTAAAGCCCGTAATCGTCCTTTAAACACTTCACTTAAGTTTTAGGTGGAAAAATTATTAATATCTTTTCTGTTTGGCCACCGGCTCGGCTTATCAGCTTATCTTTGAGTAGGTCGCCGCATGTGAAGAAAAATCTGATGATGGACATTAAGTATTTTTCTCTACATATAGTTATTATGATCCTTTGTATTTTATTCATGACGTTTTTAGAGTTTAAGTCGAAGTAATAACTTCTGAGGAATGTTTCAGATATTCTTTCTGGCGAATATCGACGTTAACGTGGAGGAAGAACTGAAAAACGCCATCCTCGGTACGAAGGTGTACTGTTTGAAAGAGCCGCTTGACACGCTGCCCACGGCGAGAAAACTGCTCTGGTTGTACGTATTAATTTGTAACGTCGTCCTCCTCGTTTAAAAATAGTAAAAAATGTAAAAAAATTAAATTGATGAAAATATATAGGTCAAGCCTTAAAATGAAATATACTTAAAAATTTGTTCTTTTGACATCTTATCTCATGAATTGTATTTCCTTAAGGCTCAATGAGGCTGATCAGATGACATTTTGAATTGGAATTGTATGCATGTTCCTTCAGGTACTGGATCGTCGACAAAGCTTTGATCACCTTCGTTTTCTACCAACTGGCAAAACTTCTGGTCAACGCTTACCACTTCATTTTGGACGTCGACAATAGCGCGCAAGATTTGCTCGCGCAGCCGTTGAAATGAGCATTTTTTTTCTCGAAGAAAGTGAGAAGTTGCACGGAATTTCTTCTCAATAAATTCATTCCGTTTTCTGTATTGTGCGTCGCACTTAGTCAATAGTTTTTAGCGAAATTTGGATGTAACGAATTTGCACGCGATTGCATTTATTTTTCTCGTTGTAACCAAAAAATGTATGTGCGGTTTTAGATTTTCGAAGAGAGAAAATACACTGAGAAATGAAGAAAGAAAAGGCGGAATTCAAGTACCTTATTATTATGTAATGTTAATCAGATTATTGTTAATGTATCAACTAGAATAAACTATTGGTGAGTATATAAATGTACAATAAATTGGCTTCTCTGAACTCGACCCGTTATTTTCTAACTTGTAATAGAAAATTTTTGAACAAAATGAAAAAATCGTGTTTCTAAATAGTTCCATTAAATAATATTAAATTATTCCATTCTTTATTCCATTCCAATTATACCATTCCAATATTAAAAATTCCATTAAAAATACAACTACACGTCTTGTCCGCTGGCGTGAATCTGCAGCTGAAAATTAAGCGCGCAATAAGAAAATTAATTAATATTGTTGGGAAGACGTGTAGTTCCAATGTTCCATTGCTCGAGTCTCGGACTCCTCAATCGGGCGATTACCTATTCAATCCACGAACTGGGCCAACAATTTAATTTGGACTCCTGTCTCTGATGATGACTATCGTCTCAGCAATTGTACCTAACAAGAGAAACATAAACATTTGAAAGAGCGGTTGTCGGGGCCAGCGGTCGCCAGGTCTAATTAAATTAGACGATTAGACCGTCGGTGAAGGTGGTGAAGACCTGAGGGATTTCTCAAGGCAACTTCAGCTCTTTGGGGTTCAATTTAGCTGAGCCTCGGTGTCAAATTTACAGAATAGTGTGAATGAATTGTGCGGTAGAGTTGACGAAGACCATCGCCAGGTTGAATTTTAAATTACGACCAATAAAAACTTTATATTCTTCCGTCAAATAATTTTTCTGAGCTATGTTGCAAAAAAGGGAAAAATTTAGGTCCTGGACAAAGTCAGGAGTGAATGAATGAATAATTTTATTGGGCCGAAGGTCCTCTCTTACATCTGCGTAGAAGAATAGATACTACTCATCAAAATAAAATACCAACAGTCTGCTAAACAGTCTGTTCTCAATAAATAATAATAAAACATTTTTTTCAATCAAATAATAGAAAAATTATTATGAATCAAGAAGTCAATACATTCGTGAATAGTGATTGTATTGATTACAGTTGAACTATCGACTTTCATAATTAATATACAATTTAGATTTTCAAATAAATTTAGATATTTTTGAGATATTTTTTAGATATTAATTTTTTTAGATATATTTAGGTAGATATTTTTAAATAAATTAAGATTTAGATTTTTAATATAAAATTTAATTAGATTACTTCTCTAATACGAATCAAATTATATCCAGATACATTTATTACTAATTTCTGGGGGGAAAAACGAGGCGACCTTTTCTCCATTTTTTCTTTATTTAGCCGAGCACTTTCGCCCGTTCGGGCTTCTTCAGGGCATTATAGGATCAAGGGTACCTATGGCCTTATGGTACCTATGGTCGTTTTTCTCCCCCTCAACCTGCAGAAAGAAGTAATGCTACCACCTGGAGAAGAATTTATTACTAATATTTTCAACTCTGCTCAATTAGTTTCTCGTCTCTTTTACTACTATAGTGCCATTTATCAGACTATCAATGGTGAACGTTAATTAACTATATTCCAGTGTGAAACGCAGCCAGCGTCTACAACACGTTCGAGCTCAAAGACGACTCGCCGAGGGAAGTTTGCCAGTACATGGCTACTTAACGAGTTTCGATCAGGATCACTTGTCCGATGGCGGATCGGCGAAGTGAAGTGTGTGATATTGGGACGTGGAGGCGAGCAAACATTCAAACCAACTTCCCACTGAATTACAAGCGATTGTTGTCATAAACTCCGGAAGTTGTTAGAGAGTAGCCGGAGGGATTTAGCGTAAATCCTCTGCAGACCGTGATGAATGGTCATTCGCGTCCAATGGGATAAACTTGAGGCTGTTTTTGCTTTGTTGGTTAGCAGATTCAAATTAATCGGAGCTTGGGACTTTTGGGGGACCATTATAAAGGGTATGCGAAGAACATACATTATGGTGCGTTATGAAGCTCCTCGACAGTCGCTTGACTACCGAATATCGCATTCGGAAAGTAATTATGAGCTAGTCCGATAACACTGGCTGTTTCACTAATTATTAAACGGGTCCAGAAACGAAGGATATCATTCAGAAGCACGATGGAGCTTTTTTTCTAGCCGAGATTATTTAACGGCATTTAATTTCGCAATTTTTTCCAATTTTATTGCCACATTCGGGCGAGGAATTATATTTTTCGTTCGATTAAATATGAAAATAAACCTATCTTCATAATTGGTTACGATCAAAGTTTCAGGTGTGCAGAAATCTTCGAAATTCTTACGTTGTTTTGGTTTAATATTCAATAAAGAACTAATCCATCGCCCAAGGGAAAAATACTAAACCCCTCAAAATTTGATCATTTATGTTTCAATAGAATTCGAATGTCCAATAAAAAAATTCTGCCCGTCCAACGTCAACACTTTTCTTAGAAATCTATAACAGTTAAATTCTTGGAATTTTCTTGGTCTGACAATGGCTTTTCTGACCTCACTTTTGAGGGTATTTTTTTGGGAGGAAGGTTTGTGGGGGAGAAAATACATATTTTCCAATCCTATTCAAAAGTGTATTTGGTATTAATTTCTATAGATTTTTGGACGCTGAATCGAGTAAGACCATAGTTAATAGCTATATAATGGTTCCCCAGTTATCACAGCTTTCGTGTAGAATTTTCTAGATTTTTCAGAAATTCGGCATGAACTCGTGAATATTCGGAGCTATAAAGTTTATGGTAGCAGAGCGTGGTTTCGATCCACGGATCTCTGCTCATAAACTTTTAACGTTGATAGGTTTATAACTTATAACTTATGTATGACCGTGTTGTTAACTAGAATATAAATTTTACTTTGACCACACGGCGGTAACCATAAGAAACGTATGATTTAATGAAGTAACCAATACTCCTACGTTTCAGTTAAAAAAAAAAAAGAAATGCTCTAAAACTCTCCTAAGTCTTTTCCCCAGTGAAACAAATGTCGCTTGGTTGTTGAATTACAGATGTTGATCAATGAACCCAACAATAACAATCGTTCTAACACATTCGAAGCTGAGGAATAAAAAACCACTGTGCATTCATTTGGAGGGCTTTTCCTATTGCTGACGTTCTTCTTCATATAAATGGGGATACCATGGCATTATCAATATAGTGAAACTTCACTGGCGGCTGGAAAGTTTTACCGACCTTGGCTTATCCGCTTTACGGTTATCTTTTTATATACAAATTGAGAACGAGCTTTAGCGATTATACGTTTTTAGGACGATCCAAAGGAGCGCAAGCTCTGAGTAGTCTAGCGAGGGTATCACTGACCCTAAGGGTTTACAGACACTTTAATACGATATTCCCTCAGCTTGGCCGACGGTTGTACGGAGGAATCCAGATACCATTATACTTCGGATCGGTATTCGATTGGTAGTATGGAATAAGCGCGATACTAGAGGACCCTCCGAATTGTAATCCTCATGTACTTACCGTATCTGAGAGGCTCCCTCCTACTACTTGGAAAATGTACGAACCTGGGTATAGTGAAGATATGCAAGCCAGTTTAGGGTTAGGGTCAGGTTATGAGGGTATGATTGCCTTTTTATCAGAAAGAGCAAAAGGACCCTATTCGAGGCAACCCTTGCCATTTCTCGTTATCCGATGAGATCCTCTAAACTGCTTGGATCTACATAAATTTGATACTGGCATACGGTGGGAAAACGTCCTTTAAGAAAGATCGACTATTGAAGGCATGGATTTTATAGAGGAGTTGCGCAAAGAGGTAATGAAATTCGCAGAAAAATATTTAAGAGATTTTTCAAATGATAATTGACGTGCTTTTTGATTTATTATTCAATAATAAACCATAAATATTAATCGCTTTAAAAAAATTCCAACTCCTTCCACAAAATTTGATGTTTTACGTTTAAAAGTATGTAGAATCCCAAAATACTATTTTTTAAAAAGTTGTCACACGAGATCCGCCGTCAACAATTTCTGACGAATTAATAGCTAAATTCTTGAAACTCATTCTTGGTTTGAAAACGGCTCGACTTTTCAGCCAATCCGCTTCCTCATATGTAAGTGTGCTTAGGGAAAATTTAAGCGAAAGAGGGAATTCGCATTTGAGAGGAAAATCAAAAGTTTGCCTGGAAAAAAATGGAAAATACGAATTTTCTCCTCCTTGAAGCCCCCAATAAAATTGAGGTTGCCATTTGGTTCAAGAAATGGAACATAATTATGTCGAGAATGATTTTTGATGACAATTTCAAGTATGAAAGGAGGAATGAAAATTTCAAGAAGCTATTTTTATTATTCTATAAAAAAAAGTGTGACGGCGAACGACAAATTTTTTCAAAGATATTCGGATTCTACATGCCATGAAAAGTAAATCATCAAATTTTTCGGGGAAGTTGATATTTTTTCATGGGCGATTAGATTGGTTTATTATTGAATAATAAATCAAAATGGAGCAATTTTACGATATTACAACAGCTGATGAGGTCACCTTACTCGTGACAACAATTTACAAGTTAAGAAGTAATGATAGTGGATTTTTCATTCTTACCCAATTAAGGAACCCACACAATGAAGATTCTTATTATCAACGGTCGAGATTTTTCAAAGAGCTTTCGCCGACTTTTCACTCTGGATTCTGCTACCAGTTTTCAGCGGCTAACGAAACCAGTAATTTTTCCAACGACTAGAAACGCATAAGGATAATTGTCTCGGTCGAGCTATTTGCATAGCTAATTTTGAAAAGCAAGACGGTCGTTTCAGCGGTATTGTCGAAATCTTCAATTCGATCTGACAAACTACAACGAAGCGCTGTTCTGTTCGTCCCACGTTAACTAGAAAGCAACAAAGGAGAAATCAACATTTATAATGTACATTCCAACCAACTTGGGTCGTATTATCCTACTGTCTCGGGTTCCGTTACTATCAAAAGGGTCTCTCGCGGCTATTTCGAACCTAACTCGACCTGCGGTAGGTTCGCAATTCTGCTTTCCGGTCAGATATCGTTCAGCTAACATTACGGTAGTCTGATTTTAGTTGTAAATATAGATGAGCAGACCTAACCCGATAGCAGGTGTCTCTTGTAAGTCGAACTTTCTGAATGTCAAGTGTCGACCTGAGGTCTTCGACCTCCGACGAAATTGGATTAGGATCGAGTATATTCAACAGCAGGTTTCACCTGGTGCGTTATATCGGAAACGATGGATAATTTTAAGCAAGTAGGGAATAAAACGCTGCTAATAATTGCTAATGGTAGTTTATCATTCTATTGCTTCAATTGTGTTTTAAGGAGACCATCCATTGAGTTGTAACTATTCCGAACTTGTGAAAGTTCCCATCAAACTATGAGTGGGAAAACTCGTTAAAAACTATGATGATTTTAAGTGTTTTCATTTTTTAAATTATTTAATTAAGCTAAATTATAAGCCGTACTATAAAGCTGAAGAGATTACCGTTCCATAAGTATCGGACGATTTCTTAGCTCCAAAAATTCTCGAGGTAATGCTAGATTTCTGAAAATTTCGAAAATCCTACAAAAAATTTGCGATAATATGGAAACTATTACACTAATCGACCCCATTCGATCGATTTAGCGTCCAAAAATCTATAGAAAACTATACCAAATACACCTAAAGTTGAGGTAGCGATTTGGTTAAAGAATTGATTGAGAAAGAGATTGATTTTTGGTGAAAATTTCAAGAATTTAGCTGTAATAGCATCCTTTGAAAAGTGACGAAGGACAACATTTTTTATTTAGATATTAAGATTCTACATGCCTTGAAACGTGAAAAATCAAATTTTGGGGGACGTTAGTCGATAGTTTGTTATTGAATGAAAACCAAAATCAAGCGATGTTAGCTGACAGAAAGAAACATTCAAGTCCCCTCAGCGTTTTAATTCCATATTAGCGGTCTGTAAGAATCCATATATTGCCAAAATGCGAATATCGTAGAAGTACCGTATGTGACCCAAGCGATAAAAAGCAGGCATCATTCGCCCTCCAAAACATTTGAAGACATTGAGCGTTCAAATATATTGACTTTTGAGACCTGGAAAAATCAAAATACAAAATACGCATTAGTGAAATATGAAAAAAGCTCATAACGTTGAAGAACGGAGTGCGAATCAATAAATAAAAAAATTGAGGACCACCTGGTCGGAGTAAAGATTATTTTAAGATCTCGAACTTCAAAAAACATTGACCCCAATAGTCAAGCCAACATTAAACGTTCAAAAATAATTCGTCAAAATATTATTTAATATTTCTGGCACAAAAAATCGCAACATTCAATCTCGACAGATATGTCGCAGTAATAAGATGACTCGCCGGCAATGTTGACGGCCTTTGAAACGTAAAACATCAGATTTTTAAGGGGTTCAGACGATTTTTTTTTTTTTTTGTGGCGATTACAATGGTTTATTATTGAATTATAAACCAAAATACAGTAATATTTGAAATTTGTCGCGAACAATAAAGAAACGTCCCGTTAGCAAAAGCGAATGCATTCTATAACAAAGAATAGATTTAAATGTTATTCGCGCGCTTTCAAATAAGTTTCAAACGTCGAGCATAAAAGCGGGCGAAGTGCTGAAAATTACGTTATCTTCCCATTTGTATCTTGAGCCGGGAAAGCCGAAAGAAGGAACAAAGCCGAAGAGATCTGAGCCGCAGGAGCTTTTCTTGTATACCGATGTAGTACGTCCTAGTAACAGATGATTGTCCATTTGCATAACGCCTCTCGGCTCCTTTCCACTTGTCAAATTGAATTGCAAGAGTGCATTAGGCTTTCCCGTCCGACTTCTACGCGAGGTTCACTTTTCCCCATTTCCCAGCCTATGATGAAAAGCCAGCGTAGACAGACATTTTTCTCTCAAGATAACAGCCGCATTCGCGTAAGCAGAAGACTTGCTACAGCTTTGGACCGTCAACTTCCGCGTATGCATATATACTTGTTTTCTTACGACCTACCACCTTATCCACCACTTGTTTGCTCTTTGTACGAGCTTTTCCAACCTACGTGTTGAACTTGTTTCTCCCCGAGTGCAACGTAATAATGTTCTTTTTCACACTGAAGAGCCGTCTGAGTGGAATGAATTCTGACAAGCTCATTCTGGAAGAATTCTGAAAGCTAATAAGACGCTACTAGAAATCACGATCAACTATGTTTCATTGCATTGTGGGAGTTTTAGTGCATTTTGCGTTTTTTGAAAACTTGAACGAACGAGATGGTCACTTTGTAAAACCATACGTCTCTATAATTCTCTAATGGTCTTGTAGAGGAAACTCTGGTTGCAATGCCAGATGTACGTTGTCATGACATTGGAATAACATTGAGGTATTATTCAATAATAAACCATTGTTTTCACCAAAAAAAAAAAAAAAAAAAAAAAAAAAAAAAAAAAAAAAAAAAAAAAAAAAAAAAAAAAAAACTCCACTCAAAATTTGATATTTTCGTTTCAAGGCATATAGAATCCGAATATCCAATTCAGAAAATTCTGTCCCTCCGCCGTTGTAAAATTTCACCAAAAATCAATCTTGGCCTGTCAATGTCTCAATTCTTTATCCAACTCGCTACCTCAATTTTTGAGGGTGAGAAAATTCGTATTTACCAACGCTTTTCCAAAAAATGTGTATTTGGTATCAATTTCTATAAATTTTTGGACGCTGGATCGAATTAGACCATTGCGGGGTCGCCGTTAGCAGTTTTCCGGCCAAACTATAATAGCTGAATTCTTGACATTTTCACCAAAAATCAATCTCGGTCCTACGACGGCCCAATTCTTGAACCAACTTGCTAGCTCAATTTTAAGGGTATTTTTGGGGGGTTTTGAGGAGGAGAAAATTCATATTTTCCAAGGTTTTTTAGAAAAATGTGTACGTGGTATCAAATTACATAGATTTTTGGACGCTGAATCGAATGAGACCATTGATAGTTTTATTGGTTCTCGAGTTATCGCAGTTTTTGAGTCGAATATGGGAGATTTTCAGAAATTTGGCATGAGGGTATAACTCGAGAGTTCGTCGAGCTATAAAAATCGTTATATTATCGTTGAAATGCTCGTCGAACACTTTCTTCAACTATACGGTAGGGCAAAAATTTAGCTTTTAATTAGGAAATTAAGTAAAATAAAAATGATTAAAATGACAATAGTTGCTATGGAGTTATAGTTACCATGCTTATAGTTACCAATCTGCTTTTCGGTGGGAACGTTCACAAATGTTCGGAATAATTATTATCACAACTGGAGTGATTATTGAATCAATAATCATTATTGAAGCGTAGGAATGATTGTAAACCACAACAAAAATTTGCCGCGTTTTTTCTCGTTTTTACAGTTGGCTTGAGAAATTGATTTAGAGTTCGAAGAGTTGTAATACAAAAAACCGAAAAAAATGAAGTCGGACTATTTCACTTTTTTTTGTTAAAGTACTCAACGATAGTCTTTAAACAATATTCCTACATTTAAATATCTAAAAACGCGAAGTGCACTAAAACTCTCCATTGATTGTTCACTCGATTCTCTTTAGGGCATTGGGCCAAATAAGTCGCGCTGGAAATATTTTTTTATACCAGTTTCTGCAATTATAACGGTCGAAAGACAGTTCTCTAAACATCGATCTTGTCGTAATACTGGATCGTCGTTCTACCTGAGGTACAACACTGATACGTCATCGAGATGGTGCGTTCAGGTACGGACAGATAACAATGATGCTCGAACTTGGCCTGGCGGCCTCCTCTAATGGATTGTCCAGGTGATCCATCAGTGTTCGAGGAAGGACCGTGGCATCAATCATTCTACGGCTGCCCCTTCAGTCAAGCATAGTTGAAGCATGTGCCAAAGATGCGCGGAGGTTAGTTCGAATAGGTATGGTGATGTAGAGGTGCCAACTTACGAGCAATTCCAGAAGAACCGAACGGACGGTGGAAAACTTCTCCGAGGGAAAGCAATTATATGGGGATTTTTTTTCGATGAAACGTGTTTGAGACTGAACTTAATTAAATTTCAGTGCGAGACTGAGCAATATTCTTAATTCCAGTGCGAATAATAATTATCTATGGTTATTGGACTGTGCTAATATTCGACTCTCTCCTTCAACACGCACTCTTTGCAATATCCGGTTCTATTTTGTATGAACATAATTCAAAAATATGAATATCCCGCTCCGCAAGAAGAATGAGATACTCGGTCCCTTTTCCATATCTTGTCGGCTACGCGTATCAATCAATATATAGCCCTTCGACCCTCATAAATACAGATATCACTTGTTTTCTTCAAAAAAATACGAGGAAATGTACTGAGTCGCGAGGACTATAACTCAGGAAAAATATAGCCATCTTCAAAACCGAGATGAACTACATTTTCCAACGGTCAAGACGTTTCCGTTTGGCTACGCATTTTTTCTCTGACCTCTACGAATAAAAATGCATCACATTCATCGCTCAATACTATCCTTTTGGAGATTGATCGCATTTTTAGCAAAATTGATGCGCCCTTATTCGCAGAATCCCTTTTGTAAATCGCACCATCCGTCAATTACTCAACGACCCAGTTCGCTGCTTGATATACCTTGTGAACTGCTCTTCTTTCCGGAAATGTTTCAGGCATAGGGTGAAATTGAAACAGGACTATAACATTTTATAATAATCGAGACAGAAAAAAAAATAATAATAAATAAATAAAAATAATAATCTTAAAAAGAAAAGAAAAACTCCTCAGAAATAGGCGATGAGACATTATTTCATGAAAGGCGATTTCTTGAATTGAACTGTGAAGTTTGGCACAGTCTCATCTGTGATCATAATTTCATAATTAATTATCGATTAACTCACGCTATCAATAAATACCGTAAACAAAATATTACTTCAATATTTAATTTGATAAATATTGACTGGAAACTCCGTTTCACGTCGCAGTGAAAATAAAATACAGCTCTGCTCCCAAATAGCTACGCTGTCGTAAGGGGCATTATCTCATTCTTCGAACTCAACATCACGACGAAAAAATGTTGGCCTGAAAACGTTATCTACGGATGACAGCGATTGAGAGGATGTTTTTGTCGTTCGAAGGGGCTACTCAGGAATGAGTTATCCTTCAAAAGGAAACGTAATCGGCCATTCGTCATGCAACAATCTGAATCAGCTGCGACAAAGGAAACGTTGATCGGGGGCCGGAGGTTGGCACTTAGAATCAGTTGCGTCTCTTATTTTCTTCTGTCAGTCGTATCGAGACTTTTGTTGAGTAGCCACGTCGAAAAATGCGTCTCTGGACAGTTGCCGTTGTGTTTTGCGTGATCGCGGTCAGTATAGCCGAGTGCAAAAGGGGAAAATCTCCAAAAATCCCCAAATCCCAGCCGCGCAGACAAGGAAGCGATTCGGGACATTGGACGAGAAATAGCGGCCAGGATCAACATGCACAACAGCAGTCGAATTGGGATAATCGAAATTCCCGCAAAGAAAATGACGACCAACGTTCAAGACATCATGACTCGCGTCAGCCGCCAAACACGCAGCACAACAGCGGAATCGCTACTGAGCATGCTCGTCGAAATACAATGAGAAACAATACAAAACATTCTAGCAGCGGAAGTTTCATCAATCGTGAAGCTGCAAGTGGTAAACCTAGCGCACCTTTACAGCCAAGCGTGAATCAACAAAGCGCCAACAATGCGCCCAACATCGGTTGGAATGTGCCGCCGAAAAACAACGCTCCATCAGCGCCAAATTTGGGACCACAGTCGAACGCAGGACAATATCCTTCAGCGAATACCGGCCACAATACCGGGATGAATCCAGCAGGTCAACATTATGGTGCGCCGAATTCAGGTTTGAATTCTCATCCTTCAGGTCAGCAATATCCGCCATACCCTCAAACGGGTGTGAACCCGGGAGCCGCCTCATATCCTGGTGGGCTTCCTGCTGGTAATGCGAACCCGGGTTTCGGCCAGAGTTATCCTCAACAGCCTGGAACGTACGCCGGCCATCAAAACGCATATCCTGGAGGCTCCTATCAACCGAACGCGGGATACCAACAACCGTACAATCCAGGTTATGCGCAACCTGGTATCGCTCCAGGAGGCTTCGGTCAGCCCGCATACGGCACAGGTATGATTCCAAACCAAGGCGCTATGTACCGAAATGGCAATTCAGGGAGCGGATTGAAGACTTTTGGTACTGGCGTTGCCGGCGGTCTTGCAGGAGGGCTTGTCGGAGGAATGGTCGCAGGAGCAGCTATGAACGCAATGGGATCTGGAATGAGAGACAGACACAACCGGAACGACGAGCAAGATTCGGTGACAGGAAATCCGATCGAAAGCGTTCAACAGCCAGCTGGAATCAGCGAACAACCCACAGACAGCAGTCAGCCACCAATAGGCAACATGGATCAGCCGATTGGTGGCATTCAGCAACCAATCGGGATCAATCAGCAACCAATCGGAGAAAACCAGCAACCAATGGGTATAAATCAGCAACCAGTGGGAATCAATCAGCAACCAATTGGGATAAATCAGCAACCAATAGGGATAAATCAGCAGCCGATGGGGATAAATCAGCAGCCGATGGGGATAAATCAGCAGCCGACGGGGATAAATCAGCAGCCGATGGGGATAGATCAGCAACCAATGGGGATAAATCAGCAACCGATGGGGATAAATCAGCAACCAATAGGGATAAATCAGCAACCAGTGGGAATAAATCAGCAACCTATTGGAGCCAACGAGCAACCTGTCGGAAATCTCAGTGTCGCCACCGATTCACCCATTTCAAATGCTGAACAGGTTTCCACAACTCTGCAAACAACGGTTGCCCCTGTCGAATCCTCAACTACTATTTCTAGCTCAACACCGCGTGAAACCTGATCGGCTCGACGATATATTTTCTAGCACGCTGAGTCTGGAAACGTTTTGCTAAAATTATATTACAGTGTAAATGTATATTTGCAAGTTGTTAATAAAATAATCTTGACACGAAAAACTCAATTATTCTCCTGAGAAAAAAATAAGAGATATTATTTGCTCTGTAGGGATAAAAATAGCATGATAGTTTGTGGTCAAAAATCCTAAAATCATTGGCTCGATCATTTTCTTCTTTATTTTAATTTTCAGGGTTTTCAGGCTGCTAAATGGAGACAACCTATATTCTGTGGCAAGAGTATAATCAGGTGTTTGAGCAAACTGTCGCGAAATACATGCCTAGATATTACTAGAACAGAATCGTATTTTCTAAAGATATTGCAGTCTTTGGCTTCATTTTTTTGGGCCATAATTTTGTCTCTTTCAATAAGCCAGAATTCTATTGAAATAACTGTATTATATACGCTCTATTTATTGCAATTTTACACCTAGTTATTGCAACATGAAGTAAAGCAAGTTCAAGGGGCGAGAAAATTCAGGGCACTGGAGATAATGGATTCATGAAGGGTTCTCGTCGTGCGAGAGCTTCTTCCTGGAATGTCTAATGCATCCTTGCTACCGAGGTTACCCATTTTCTACATCCTCTCAAGTCTGAAACCTCCAACTTCCATGCCCATTTCCGCTGATGCTCTCCGGCGATCTGTACGAATTGTCTTTTCTATTCGCAAATTGAAACGGGCAACAGTGTTGGACAATGCTTTCATTGGACGACTTCCTTCGTACAAGGCACTTGGAAGTGAAAGGAGAGACGTGAAGTCCATTCGAATCAGATTGAAAGGATAAGGATGGAATATCTGATCATAAAGTCGAAAAATTATTCGTTCGGTTGAATGTAAAATGAGGGGAAGCTTTTTATTTAATTTATTAAAATCGCTTTTTATTAAATACAAATACCCTTTTGTTTACTTCACTTGCGTACCCCATTTTTTTTCATTATTCAGTCAGCCCAAACCTCGGCGTACGCTGGAATGTAAAATTCTCAACATTTCCCTCCCACAAGCAAAATGCAATTCCTCTAAATTTCAACAAAATTTTCAAGGATAACACAGATTATATTTAAACACAGATTAAATTATATATAACATTACATTATATTACATATAAATAACACAGATTAAATTATATATAACATTACATTATATTACATATAAATAACACAGATTAAATTTTCAAGGATAACACAGATTATATAATACTCGTCTTCATCAACAACATCGAAAGCGTCAAAAATAGTCGTTCAGAACTTTTCTTCTGCAAACCGCATGGACCACCCCGTGATCTTCCTCTTGGGAATTCGCCAAGTTCTTCCATTGGATACTCCTGAAACTGAGGTCATAAGACCAACTTTGACAGTTGAACTGTGTATCAACTGGTAACAACGCGAAGAGATGCGACACGAGCAGCATCGGGAATACTCTCCACGAGCATAGCAGCATCTGAGCCGCTCCATTATCTCTGGAGCTTGTATCCCGTTCGACGCTATTTTCTGTTAATTTCCGGCCTCGGGAGCCAGGAAATTGTGCTGTGGTGCGAGCCGCGTGCCTAACAACCACGCAGGGTTTTCTCTGCGGGTAACGTTTTCATTGCATCCGATCTCCAGCACAGTTTTTCCAATTATCGCGTATTATTGAAATATTCGATGACTGTTTCTGAAACGCTCCGGACGAATCATTCGAGACTAGCAAAGGTCAACAATAATGTTTAACAGATCAATCCTCGAGAAAAAAGCGTGCAGTTGGAATTTTATATAAATTTAAGATATTGAACAGAATAGTATAAAAGTATCAATTGTAAGGTAGGTAAATAAAATTGTGCTACTCGTAAATTGACCAAAAAATAAAATAAATAAATAAATTTATAAAAAATAATAACGCCGCATTTGATACGTTGGTACATTGTGATAATATTAACTATTTCGAAGATTTGTCAGCTTTCGTCTAAACAACAGATTGGTAACTCTGAGAGAAAATTCTTTTCTTAGCAACTTTATATGGTAAATTTGATTCTTTTTCTTATTTCACAATTTTCTTATTTCTTCTAAAATTCTTAATTTTCGTATGACGACCATTTCGACGGGTATAGACCAATTTTTATGGCTCCAAGAACTCTCGAGGTAAACCCTCATGCCAAATATCTGAAAATCTCAAAAATTCAACACAAAAGCTGCGATAACTCGAGAACCAATAAAGCTATCGACCCTTCGATGGTCAAATTCTGAGGAAATTGATACTAAATACACTTTTTTCTCAAAAACGTTGGAAAATACGAGTTTTCTCTCCCTCAAAACCTCCAAAATTACCCTTAAAATTGAGGTAGCTATTTGGTTAAAGAGTTAAGCCATTGTCACGCCAAAATTGGTTTTTGGTGAACATTTACAAAATTTAGCTTTTATAGTTTCGTCAGAAAAGTGTCGACGGCGGACGGACAGAATTTTTCTTATTTATATCTGATTTCAACATGCCTTGAAACGCACAAGGTCAAATTTTGAGGAGTCGGAAATTGCTTTTTTTGGTCGATTACAATAGTTTGTTATTGATAAACAAAATGACAATATTATTTGAAAAGCACGAAAAATGAAAAAATACGGTTTTTTAACGATAAATATATTTTAACTCAAACAGTTCGAAAATTATATCAGTTGAAATAATAGGACATTATTTGTGACCTTTATATTTTAAATTTGAAGAACTTAGTATATGACGCAACGTTTTTAATTACAGATGAGTCTAATGATCAAAGCCGATCGCGTTCAATTTTCGGTTCGATCAAGATCCCGAAAGTTAATCGAAACGATCCCGGTCGATTTTATTACTACGACAAAAATTTATCAACGTTCAAAATTCGTTCGTCACAATCTTAATTAATATTTCTGGCGCGAAATAATCGCTACATTCAATCTCGAGCCTCTGGCCGACACGTGATATCTAAACGTCGCAGTAATTGAGTCGATTCGGAGGCAAAGTTGATTATGGACCCTTTGTATTAGAAAAAGTTGCGCCCGTATTAGCATGCCGAGCTTCTGTTCTGAAGTAACGCCGGCCAAACACGAAAACTACACCTACCCCAGCATCGCTTTACAGTTCTGCCCGTTTTAATAACTCCAAACGATATACTTAGCTTATGTTGACGTGACGGCAACAGCATTTTATAAGCTGTCTGGCACGTAGCTCCCTCGCTCGGCCTATTCCTTGAACCCTACCAATCATCCCCCTCGAAGGCAACTCCGTATGATCCTATTTTCAGTGTCGCCAGATATGACCCCAAATGGGCCTCTATTCATTCACGCGTGCCAAGGGTTGTCAAATGTTAATTTCGCTTTTAATTAATGCCCTCGAGGACTGCGAGGTGTGAGACTGTGTGGGTCGGCTCGAATTTGCGATGAATTTATGCAAAAGGCGTCGCGAATAGACGCGATGAAGATCTCGAACAGGTCTCAGTCACGAAACCGCTTGAGAGATGGAAGTTCACCTCATATTCTGAAACGAACATCAAATAATAATGTACGACGTTGCGTGCTTTTCGTTTGTCAAGGCGAGTGAATATTCCGTTTCAGTGTTACAAAGAAACTAGGGGCTGAGCGCCCCTGGCGGCTTCGCCACCCGGCCCCCTCAGAGGGGGGCTTCGCCCCTCAGCTATCGCGCACATAAATAGCTCGGGGGTAGTGTCCTTATCACTCCTATATATAGTAAATGGTATATAGTTATAGATATAGGTATAGTAGTTGTTTATTTGTGTATGGCGAGAGGGAATCTATAGGTATTTTTATTGTAGGCAGTATTTAGTAGTTGCTATAATTTGGTATGTAGGTGGTGGGGATTGTATCGTACTTAGTATCATAAAGTATTGGGTTTTTCAACTGGAGCAAAGTAGGAGCAAAATTAGACTCAACAACTGTAAGTTTTCCAAGATTTGCAACTTGCAGAGAGGATAACTCAAACAAAAATTCGTCAATTCAAATGTTTGTATATACCAAAAGATAGGTAATTTAACTGTCCACATTTTCCCAATGTAATGTACCTATCAATTTTTCAACCGTTTTTGCGTTATTCAACAATATTAGTAGACTATACACGAAAAAATGACATTTTTCAACTTTAAACGTTATTTTCATTTATTTAGCGCGAAAGAAACAAAGAATGAACCATATATTATTGATATACACATCATCAACTATCATTATGCTGAATTTGAGCTAAATCTATTTCAAAAAAATTTTCGCGAAAAATCCAAGGGGTACCCCTGCGATTTTTTTCAACCGAACAGTTAACGAATTTTTACTCCTCTCTCGATACAGATAAAAATCTGAAATTTTTTGGAAAGTTGTGTCTTACCGAGATGTAATTTTGTGATTTTTTTTATTTCTCGGAAAAATCTGGAAGTGGTCCAAAAAAATCGGTTTTTCAAAGCTCAAAAATTGGACTTTAGCCGTGATTTTCGGGGTCAAAATAAATGCGAATCAATTGTTTTATTATGCAGGAGTCTTCATTTGAACGCCTTACACACGTACATAGCAAAAAATTTGGTGAAAAAAATTTAAACAGAGCCAGAGAAATTATTTTCCGTAAATCGACTTTTTCGCCGGACGAATTTCCGAGCTCGGTAATAGTGAAAAAATTAAATGTTCGTTTTTGAGCGATTTTGAAAGCTATTCTTATAGGAAATTTAACGCTGAATCCGAATATGACGTCAAAATGGCGGAAATTGGACGACAACTATCAGTTTTTCCAGGTTTAATACTACGCCATTCCTGCGTTTTTCAACTTTGTAATTCCGTTGCAAATACTTACAGTACTGTTTGAATTTGATTAATTAATGATTCCTACAGGAAATTAGACGTAGAATTCGAATTTAAAGTGAAAACAAACAAAATCGAACGATTATTAATATTTTTTGAATTTTTTTCGATTTCCATACTTTTGAAGTTTCAACTTTGGAATTTTTTTTCGTCAAGTTCCCGAAATGGGACAGATTAGGTGATGTGGAAGAAAATGAAGGAAATTTAATGTAGAATTGATTAAATATAAGAAAATGGCTAGCGTATAATATATGATAGCTCTTGAGATATATTCCCCTTTATGTCAAAAAACGTGTTTTGACTTTTCTTCAAACGTTAAAAGCTCCGCGGGGACATAACAAAAAAAATATAATTAAATAGACCAAATTGTGGGATTTTGATAGCTCTTTCTCGCTTTTGAGTAATATACCTATGTAAAAGTGGTCGGTTCAAAAGTTATTGGCGAAAAACATGCGAAAATACACGAAAAAGTTCGCTCCGTCGGCATTACGCGAAAGAAGTTGCCAGGAAAGTTTGAAATTAACGTAATAGGCTTTTTTTTGTGAGATTCGGTCTTTTTATCTCGATTGCCAGCTAAATCACCAGGAAAGAGTGCTGTGAGATAATCTTGAATTTGACCTGCCTCTTTTAGGACTATAAGAAGCATTTGAAGCGAAAAATAAAGCTGGAAATTCTCAAAACGTCATTTTGGGAATAAAAATGCAGCCAAAAATAAAGTATGGAAAAATGTATAATAATATAATATTCTTAAGGAACCCGCAGAAATATGACTTGCCGGCAGAGTTGTATTTCTGAATTCTCATGACAGGCGAACAGGTCTGTTTAAACGGTCTATTTATACACCTCCAATTTCGCACAGACGAGATTTCTTCAACCGCCGTCGGGACTAAAACGACACTTGGTTTCAATGAAGGTTTTCGACGTCGTGCTTTTAATTGCGTTTGATGCGAATAATAGCCCGACACTAATTACATTTGATGTCCTACCGCAATATCATCATGGATATGTGCTTTTTAAACGTTATGTTTCTGAGAGCTCTTTGAAGAGCATAGAAAAACAATGAAAAATATTTGCAATCGTTTTCGGTTTATTATTCAATAATAAAACATTCTAATCGGCCTAGTTTTTATTATATGGAGGTTGTTGAAGTAAGCAGAGCGTTAATTTGGAGAACGAATGTTTTTAGACGAGTTTCGGTCTCAAAGTATAGTGGCATTATGAACTTCCAAAAATTTATTTGGATCTAAAATGTGACTTTTTTATTAGAGCTCCTCCAGGAAGTTGCCGGATAATGAATATTACATAAGTAATGAAAATGGACAAAAGTATGATAGAATTTATTAACGCCGAATTTACAAAAAAAAACTTGTCAGAAATGCCCTCTAGTCGTTTTCAGTTGCTCTTACGCGTTTTTTTTTTTTTTTTTTTTTTCATTCGACTCTAAACTAAAAATTGTTATTTCCTTTCCGTTTGCAAAGATATATGTGGTATACGTGAAACGGTTCCAGCTAATAACAGCAGGATGAATTAACGAACTATTCTAATTGAATCGTTGGCGGGCACCTTCTCTCGAAAATAATCAAATGCGATAATGGAACAGGGCAGGGCAAAGTGCCGACTTATGTAAGCGCCGAATTTACCGACCTGACCTCAAGGTCCTACTGCTCAGCTTTGGAAGCGACCCTTTTCATCGCATAGGTTTAGGGCAGTTGAGAGCTCAGAAATCTGCCAACAGTCGGCGAAATGTCCGTTCTTTCAGGATTGAACAAGGAAAGGCATTTTGAGCGTTGGAAGAGCTCAAACTCGGCTTCCGCAATCGGCCGGCTAACCAGACGTGAAGCCATTAGAAAAGGCTGATTGAAGCTATTTAAACCCTTAACTTTGAATAAAACTGAGACCCATCATTGTTTTTATTCACAACCGCGGACTCACTTTTAGAATATACCTTCGTTCATGAGCGATTATCATAAAATGTGTAAATATTTGCCATGTCAACGAGTGACTTTCTTGCATTGAAAAAAGAGCGGTTACTCCTCCAGTTTCAATACGTACGTTATTTTTTACCTTAAAGTGTTTCATAAGTGAATTCACAATAAAACGCTGCAAATATTGTGCAGTGGTTTATTATTAATGACTTCAATAATGATTTAAGAAGACTATCCATTTGTAATAGAAACTAGTCCGACCATTTGTGAACGTTTCCACCGGACAAATAGAGGCAACTATGCGGGAAAACTAATTTAATTATTTTTAGTATTTTTTTTACTTTTCTTAATTTTCAAACTAAAAGGTAAATTTTTAGCTAGAGGGATTTTTGGATTTTGAGGATTCTTTGTTCTGCTGGAAAAAGTGTTTCACTACCATTATAAAGAGTATAGAACGATTTTTATGGGCCCAATAATTCTCGAGTTTGCCCTAATGGCAAGTTCTTCAAAATCTCGAAAATTCAGCTAGAAGCTGCGATAACCTGAGAACGATTGAAGCTATCAACCCCGCGATGGTCTCATTCGATTCAGCGTCCAAAAATCTATAGAAATTGATACCAAATACACCTTTTTTCAATTAAAAAAAAAAAAAAAAAAAAAAATTGGATAATACTCATTATCTCCCCCTCAAAACCCCCCAAAAATACCCTTAAAATTGAGGTGATTTGATTATAGAATCGAGTCGTTGTCTAAGAGTGATTTTTTGTAAAAATTGCAAGAATTTAGCTATCATCGTTTGGTCAGAAAAGTGTCGCACGACTCCATGTTTCCTTGGTAAATGGAAGTATTTTAATTGTATATTCGGATTCTAGATGCCTTGAAACGTTAAACTTCAGATTTTGAGGTCGTGGGGGGGGAGACAATTTTTTTCTGTGGCGATTACAATAGATTATTATTGAATAATGAACCATAATGCCCCTTTTCTATTACTGAACAGGCCATTCGCCACTAACCATGATTTTCCACCTGAAAATCATGACTTTTACTTTCTGGACTCAATGAAATCCATTACCACGAATATATACATCATTAATTGAAATCGATTCGACAGTAAACATTAGTTTTTTTTCTTATTGCCACAGCAAAACCATTTAGAAAAAACGAGCATTTGTCGACGAATCGAATTTTTCACATCGATCGATTCCGCAAACATACCTGCACTAGATTATAGCCCAATCAGTAATTACCGAAGGTCATTATCCGTGAGATCGGCTAATTAGGCTGATAACCGCGTGTGTTATTGTCCACAACAGTCAGGATTAGCTTGCCTTCCCCGTACACATTAGTGATCGATCCTAATCAGCAGAGTAATATCAGCAGCGGTCAATCACATCGCATTCGGTTGGCCTTAAGAGTTTGCTTAGCAGGAGAGCTTAGCTTAGGAGATTAAATTGCATTAATCTTAGAGCACTCTAGAGGATTCAGAAGTGTGGGATTTTCAGGTATTTGTTCAGATTCCGGGAACGCTAGATCGAAACTTTCCTGGGCTCAGTTTCCCTTTCTAAATCGCAAATGCAGCCATAAATTTAATGTCTCAAACTTCTAGTTTTTGGGGTAACGTAGTCACTTTACACAGTTTCGTAGTCACCAAATGAATGCGACGTCTCTCTACTCAACTATTTTTTCAAACCCTCCTGTACCATTACCAGGAATAATCAGTTGACTAGCGGAACCTACTACCAATGTGGTTCCAATTCCTGGGAGTTTTCAACCAAACCCTCGTGAAATTGGGTCGTAATTGGCCACTACTAGCACTTTTCACTCTTCACTTAGCACTTTTCTAGCTCGAAATTATTTTTTGAAGTTGAACAGTGGAAAAAAAGAGGGAAAAGTCGACCAAATTGAAAAAGATTAGTGCTGAGTCTTACTCATTTTTTGAAAAGTTTGTACACAGTTTTTCACTGTTCATATTTTTTGTCAAAAGTCAAAAGTTGGAGTGGAGTTTTGGCTGTATTTTTCCGAATGATATTATCGGTTTTGCAGAGTAAGTACGCTTGAACAGAGTCTGTAGCAGCTATACTATTACTCCTCGATATTGAGAGCTTGTCTCCGAAAGGGTTCTTGAATCCATCAACTATAACTAACAATTGAAAATTGATGCTCGGTTCGATCACATCCTGAGAAGAAAGAACTGTAAATGATTGTAAAGTGGTTTATTATTCCTATAGGGAACAGACAGAAAATTTTTTCGAAGATGCAAAATCCGAACAAGTGGCCTAAGAATCGCATCTTCTTCGTCATTCGACACTTTTTCATCCGCAATGACACGACGTGACTTGATCATTATTGAAGATCGTTTAGTGATAGATTAGGCACTGACTTCAATTAATGGTGAGTAATTTATAAACAGTAGATGAGCGACTAGAACTCGTAAATTGGAAAGGCTATTTTGAAGTCACAACTGGTGAAAAAATTATTTGATATAATTTTCGTTTGAAGCTTTCAATGCGACACTGTGTTTGTCCTTCTCCATAGAAAGAAGAAATGAGCTAACGCGAATTTTGACGTTATTTCTATATTAAGTAGGACGAAACTCTGATGCGCCACTTCACTCGCACTCACCACACTCACTCTCACTCCCCCACTCTCCCACTCTTCACTTGCACTTTTGAAAAGTGCGATACGTTCTAGAGCGTTCAACAGGTTTTAGGAGATACATTTTAAATATTTTGCCACTAAACTTTATATTGTGTCTGGAGACGCATTCAGTGAGTTTCTTGCAGCTGATTTACCAAAGAGCTGCGAATTCATATTCAGCGAAGTGAAAATGCTGATTGTAAATGAGTGTGGCGTTACACATTCATCCATTTGAATACGAACACGCGTGCGATAGGAAAATGAATAATGAGCTCGGATTAGAGGCTGAGCGAAGTGGAAGGAGGATAGATAGGCCTTTCATGTGATCAGGTGAACAAAAGGTAACACGTCCCCAAAAAACAGGTCCAGATAATATACACGCTAAGATGACGCCGGGATTTGAAGACGTTCAGGGTGGGGCGAGAAACGGTTTTATGTAAAGCTTTCTTGAACAGGATGGCCCTGGTGGTGGCTGGAGGAGAAAAGAGCACAAGCTATCTTAAAGACTTATATTTCAGAATAAGGGCGGAAAGCGGAAGGATATGAAGAAGGGATCGTCAGACGAGGTCTGATGTAGGTTGGTAGCCCAATGTTAGGGCTTGTGTGTTATCTATGCCTTGACTTGCCTCTAACTTAGAGCCAACCCCACACAGCTACGAGATTGATAGACTACTCCGAGATGTGAGGGTGGATTTATCAAAGCAGCGACTGGAAGCTACGCCAACGAGAATGAGTGCAAGGGAGACGGAGATAGAATCAAGAAATACTAGTAAGGGAGACAAGGATATACAGTGTACCGGAGCAGTACGACACCAACAGGGCAACGGAGGGTTAAGAAATGAGCGTAGCTTCCGCTTAGCGGAATTTACTGATAGCTTATCGAACGATGGTTCAGCCAGCTTGGCCGCCTCATTTAACTTGTTGACAGACAAACGAATTTCATGCTATCGAGTCACTTCCTACACCTTTACATCGATCCGGCAGTACGAGTAGGAAAGAGGAAATGGGCGTATTTCAGTGTGAGATGAGATTCTGACCGCATTGTCGCGCTTCAACTGTTAGAGCCAACATGGAATTCAAGAGCTGAAATTTTTATTCGATAATCATATCTGTGGTGTTTGATGTAACAATTCAAGTTAGCACGATCCGAACGAAGAGCAGTCTCTCCCACTACCTAATCGGAGATTATGTATGTGTGATGTGTGCTAGCTTGACAGAAGATAATAGTTCAGTTGAATACAGTATTCGTTCATGACTACGTCTAGCTTTGTATACGACCCGTCTACCTCCATTCCAATTGGCGACGAGGATAATTTTTTCGAACTGTATCGCGTGTGAAACCTCATCGTTTCAGTGAATTATCGAGTCACTCGCTCGTATTCGGTAAATTTTTCTTTCGTATTGTTGATTTTTTTTGTTCTTTTCACACGAATGTCGAGTGAGGAAAAGAAGATAAAAGTTTCGTGGGTGTACCAGCTAACAAAACCCCAGGTAATCGAACTTATAGAAGAAATTACGGGAGAAGAAATTAGCCCGCAAGAGCAATCGATCGACAAGTTACGGAAGGCGTTAGTCGAGTTGATTCGAGCAGATCCTACGGCAGTACCGCAACGTGATTTCGTACCCGAATTTAGCGAAACTGTCATCGCCGAATTTATAGAAAAACCGGCAATTTTTCCACTATCTGAGCGACCAACCGGCCGCAAGAAAATGACCGACGGAGGTATTCGCATCGAGTTCCATCTGGGTAAAGATGACTGGAATATTTTTATTGAGCGTTTGGAGCTATATTGCCAAAAGGAAGATATTCCCAAACCAAAGCATGGCGTGGAACTCCTAACCAGGCTCAGTGCGGACGCGTACACATTAGTGCGGAGTTTGTGCGCTCCTGCAAAGCCAATGGACAAATCGTACAGTGAATTGGTCGACCTCATGACTAATCATCTCGCACCAACCCCCTCCGAATCTATGGAAAGATGGAAGTTCCAACAGGCGACGCAACATCGAACGGAATCGATTAGAGATTATATTGCTCGTCTGAAACAGCTGTCATTGACCTGCAATTTCACGAATCTAGATACTTCTCTACGAGATCAACTTGTGTGCGGAATTCGTGATGAGGACACCCGAATCGAACTTTTGCGCAAAGCGAACCTGAAATATTCGGACGCTGTTTCTATCGCTGAGGCTCAAGAAGCAGCGCGTAAAAACGTAGAACAGGCGAATAAAATTTCGTCCGTCCAAACCGGCACTTATCGTGACGTTCATCATTTCGCAACGCGAAGGTTCTCCACCAACAGTTCATCGTCTAATCGACAGCCGCGTTCTCACCCGGGTCCGAACAACATTCAAAATTCATCTGGTTCTTGGCGGTCAAAATCCAGCCGAATTCAGTCTTCGATCGGGAGCGGAACGGAGCGATGCGTCTCTAACGAGGCGATTGTTTGTTATTGTTGTGGAGGAAAATATCACTACGCCAAATACTGCAGTCTTCGCTGGGAAACCTGCAAGTTTTGCAAAACGAAAGGGCATATTGAAGCAGCTTGCCTTAAGAAAAACAACCACCGTCCAATTGATCGTCAGAAAAACCGGAAAACAAAACTTCACCACTTGGACCAGGACGACGTTGACTGTACCGACGGAGAGGACGGCGGAAATGATTTTTTCACTCTGAGCGCAATCGAAAGTGACAAATGTACGGAAAAAGGTACTGAGACGTCTCCTCTTAATTTTACTAAAATTCAACATGATTTAGGGTTCAAAATTCGAGCTGAACCAGAAATTGTAGACGTGACTGTAAACGATATTTCTTTAAAAATGGAAGTAGACTCTGGCACGTATGTGACTGTAATTTCAGATGAGGTTAGATTAAATTATTTGTCTGAAGTGCCGATTAGAAAATCAGACTTGAATTTGGGTTCGTGTGATAATGTAAAAATATATCCGATAGGGATGTTAATAGTAGACGTCATATTCATGGGAACAAAACAAGTGTTACCCCTTTACGTTTTGAAGAAAAGCCCTAACTTAATTGGTAGGCAATGGTTAAAAGCGTTTGGCTTATGGCCATTGAATATTTCGAACAGGAGATGTTCTCTTAATAAAATTGAAAGTCATGAAGTTAAGCAAGACGACGACGTAAAATTATTGTTTGAAAAATATAGTTCTTTATTTTCGGATAAACCTGGCAAATTCAAGGGCAAACAGATTCGCTTGGAATTTAAAGAGGGAACTAAACCAGTTCAATTCAAACCGTATCACGTACCATTCGCACTGAAATCGAAAGTATCTAAGGAGCTAGATAGATTGCTTGAATTAGGACACATTGAAAAAGTTAGCATTAGTGCGTGGTCAACGCCTGTTATACCTGTGCTTAAATCTAATGGGGAAGTTAGGTTGTGTGGAAATTTTAAATTGACGGTTAACCCATGTTTGATCATAAAAAAGTATCCGATTCCGTTAAAAGAGCATATCTTTCAGATATTACAGGTTGGGTCAAAATGGTCACAAATTGATCTCAAACATGCATTTATGCAATTTGAGGTTAGGGAAGAATGTAGAGATGCCCTCACAATAATTACAGAGCAGGGTTTATATCGTTATGTAAATATTCCCGAAGGAATTGCGTCGAGTCCCGGTGAATGCCAAGAAATTCTTGAAGATGTTTTGAAAGATATTCCCTTCGTTAAAGTTTATATTGATAATATTTACTGTACAGGGCCCTCAGATCGCGAACATTTTGATGTTCTTGAGGCAGTTCTAAAACGTTTGACTGACGTGGGTCTTAGAGTCAATAGGAAAAAATGCGAATTTTTCAGAGATAAAATTGAAATATTTGGGTTTCAACTTGATTCAAAGGGATTAAAACCTGCTGAGTCAAAAGTAAAAGCAATTGTTGAAGCACCCATCCCTCGTAATGCAAAGGAGTTACGATCATTTTTAGGATTGGTAAATTTTTATGAAAATTTTTTGCCAAATCGAGCGGATTATTTGAAACCTTTGTACAATCTAGTAAATTCAGGTGTTTGGAGATGGACTATGGATTGTGATCGCGCTCTTAGATGGTTAAAAGATCAATTGTCGTCAGATCAAGTTCTCACGTTGTACGATCCTAACGAACAACTTGTTCTAGCCTGTGACGCTAGTCATCATGGGTTGTCGGCAATATTATCGCACCGTTACCCTGATGGGAGCGAACGCCCTATCGCGTACGCTTCAAAAATCATACCTGATCACGAACGACACCGTGCGATCCTAGATAAAGAGGCAGCAGCTATTGTGTTTGGATTTAAGAAATTTTACTACTTTCTAGTAGGTAATGAAGTAATTTTGAAAACCGATCATGAACCGTTAAAATTTATTTTTGGGTCTCATAAGACTTTGTCCTTGACTATTCAAAATCGTTTACAACGATGGGCGTATTTTCTTTCTGGGTTTCGTTACAACATAGAAATAGTTAAATCAAAAGCAAATGGCAATTGTGATGCATTGTCAAGATTACCATGCAACGATAACACTCCGGTTTTTGAGTCGGAATTTTCAACCATGAATTTTATGGCCGAAGAGTCAGATGTTCTCGATTACAAAGATATTGCAAAAGCTACTCAAAAAGATAAAAACTTACAAAAAATTCTACAGTATATTTTGCGCGGTTGGCCTGAGGTTTCTCGAGGCTTAGCTGACGAAGAGAAAAATTATTTTATACATCGCCATGAATTGTCTACTGACCAGGGTTGTATTTTGTATGGCTTGCGCGTTGTAGTTCCAGAAATTCTTAGAAGCCAGGTTCTGAAAAATCTTCACCGATCGCACATGGGGATCGTTCGAATGAAAAGGTTAGCCCGTTCATTTTTTTGGTGGCCAGGTATCGACCGGGAAATTGAATTAATTACTAAAGCATGCAAAATATGCTTGGAAGGTCGTAAAGATCCTCCCAAAACTTCGCACATGACTTGGCCTACACCAAGCCGATCATGGTCGCGCATTCATACCGACTTCCTCGGTCCTTTTTATGGTCATATGTTTTTAATTGTTCTGGATAGTTATTCCAAATGGCCTGAGGTTTTTGATATGAAGAATAATACAAAGGCGGAGAAAGTTGTGTCAGCCTTTGAAAAGCTTTTTGTAAGATTTGGTCTTCCAGATCATGTAGTGTCAGATCTTGGTCCGCAATTTTCTAGCGAACTATTTAAAAATTTCTTATTGTCAAATGGAGTTAAACACTCGTTCTCTCCATGCAAACATCCGGCAACTAATGGAGCCGCTGAAAATTTTGTAGGTATATTTAAAGACCATGTCGATAAAATTGTTAAGTCTGGAAAGTCATTAGAACAAGCTGTTAATTTATTCTTACATGACTATCGTTTTTCGCCACATTGTTCGACCGATAGGTCTCCAGCGTTCCTTTTATATCGTCGAGAAATGAAAAGCACATTTGACCTCATGTTGCCCAGTCTTTCCAGAACTGTAGAGGATAAACAGATTAAAAAGACTGTTAACCTATCTCGCAAACATGTACGAAACTTCACAGTAGGAGATCAGGTGTATGTAAGGGATTATCGACCCCGAAGGGAAAACAATCGGGTGAAAGGGAAGGTGGTCAAGCAGTTGACACCTGTTACTTATGAAATACAGTTAGATGACGGTAATCTGTGGAAACGGCATGTCGACCAGATTTTAGAGTATCAGGAAGAAGAACTAGGTACTCGCAGATCTGAACGATTGAAAAATAAAAATCGTTCTGAAAATTGAAATTTGTAACAGTTTGGCAATATGATGAATATTTGTTTTATTTGTATTTTGCATTTCATGCATCGATATTATAGTAGATGACATTAATTTATTATATCACCGAAATTTAAGAAGGGAGGAATTGTGGTGTTTGATGTAACAATTCAAGTTAGCACGATCCGAACGAAGAGCAGTCTCTCCCACTACCTAATCGGAGATTATGTATGTGTGATGTGTGCTAGCTTGACAGAAGATAATAGTTCAGTTGAATACAGTATTCGTTCATGACTACGTCTAGCTTTGTATACGACCCGTCTACCTCCATTCCAATATCCATAGCTCCATGGTTCAACTCTTTATTGATGTATACCGAAGTATACAAATTATGGGGCGTGATTGTAAATTGTCGCACGAACGCTTCAATTTTCCCTGGTTTATGAACCAGTTTCAGACAAATCACACCCATTTTGAATAAGGAAACAAAAAAAAATTCTTTTGAGTTGGCAGCGGTAAGAGATAGCTGGTGTTTTGTACATCAAAGGTGAAAACGAGGCTATGGAGAACCCTAAAAGGTTTAACGGGCCTTTTAAGGCTCACCAAATACACAATGAATCTGCCAGGATGTATAATTATAAAATCGTACTGGGTTGGTGAGCCTAACATGCAAAATTTGCGAGGAGAAGACCAGGCAGATAATAAATTATTACTAAAATTTTAAGGACTGGCCGAACTTGGCTGTGGTAACCTATGGTTCCACATCGCCCTGAGGATGCCCGAAGGGGCGAAAGTACTCGGCCAGAAAATAAAAAATCGGAGAATATGTCGCCTGGTTCTTCTCCCCCTCACCAACCCAGTACTATGAGAGATGCGACGACTCAACCAAGAAGAATTATAAAATCACACCGCAAAACGCTATTAATTTTCTGATACGTTAGGTAGACACCTATATATAATTTATTTACGTATATTTTTTACATATTTATATATTTTTTCATCATTATTTTCAACAATTTTCCGTTTTGAACCTTTTAAATTCGCGGGGTGATTTTTGTCAAGAAAGTTTAATTAATTTTTTTCCCGATTATTTTCTAAAGCCTGAACTTTCTACGTCGAGAGGTTACGACGTGTCATTGTCTCAATTTGGACAGAGGTAATTTCCGTTTTACGTTTAGCTAGGACTTTTTAGTTTCTCCAAAAAAATTTTTCCTTTTCATTTTTCCAATTATATTTTTAGCAGCATCGAAGGACTGCTGGAACATTTGATTTCATTATATCATTTTGTTAGTTGGGATTCGCCGAATAAAGTGAAAAAAGAAGTCAGATATTTTTTTTACGAATAAATCTGCTGGATTGTTCACATCTGAATCGACAATCCGACAGTTTAGTCAGTTACGTGCATCCAAGGCCTCAAGTCTCGCAAGGTTTCGCGAAACCGAGCAAAATTTGACATGCAAAGGACGGACGGAACGGCCACGATAACAAACAAGATTCTAATACGTGTTCAGCACCCTTCATGTGTTTTGATTAGACGCCTCTCGGAATCAGAATAGAAACACCCTGCAACGTTAGTCAAACGCGCCTTTAATAGATTGGCCGATCATTAAAGGGCTGACCTCGTAAACAGTGATTAAATCCCATTCGTTGGCGCAACACTAGCCTACCAGGATGGCGAGATAGTCTCGCACCTCGCAGTAACCGAGGCGTTTGGAGAGGAAAGCTCTTCTCGTCCGGATAACCTGCGGTGAGAGGTAACACGTTGCCTCTGGGTGCTGATAGGGATGCAGAGATGCAAGCACTGACATGCACAAGGGGCTCTATTCGAAACGACATCAGCCTTCTCTTGGCCAGATCAAAGCGGCGCAGCGAATGTGGTTTGTCACCTAGAGAGCACGTGGCTAGTTGTTGCTTAGCTATTTCACCATCGTCATTTGCAAAGCGAGGTATAATTACGTTAATTGTAGATCGTAAACTGTCCAAGGTGAACTAAACTGGGTTATAATTATTTCGTAATCAAATTTATTATAAAATTATTATACGAGATTTAATTTTATGACTCTTCATTTAATGTGAAGTGGATTCTGTTGGTCTCGACCAGATTAATTCTTTCGGCGTAGGCAGATTCGATCTATCAATAAATTTCGATTGCAATTTATATTAATATTATTCAACTGCTGGACCCTATGGCTCCACGTCGCCCTGACGATGCCTCAACGGGCGAAAGTGCTCGGCCAGGAAATACAGAATCGGAGAATGAGTCGCCAGGTTTTTCTCCCCCTGGACATCGAAAAAAAAAACAAGGAAAATATTAATATTATTATTTATTAATTAGCAACAATTAATTATAATATGATTGGACTGAGTCTATTATCCGGCCTCCTGCTGAATTAATTTGGTTGGAAAATCTTCGAACTTATATGGCAGCTGTGGTGGTTAAAAATGCTCTGCTGAACCGGTTTTTCGTTGAAATTGAATTTGAACGGCCTATATTGTCCGATAATTCAATGGTAATCATAAGAGATTACTCCGTTGCAGCTATTGAAATTTTAATGATTTTTCTTTTTCTTGATTTTCAAATTAAAAGCTATATTTCTCGCCTTAAGGTACAACTGATGACAAACATTCCAACGTTAAAACTCCAAGAATTTTTGAGATCTCATGCCAAATTTCTGAAAACTCTACACTAAAGCTTCGATAGCTCGAGAACCACTTAAAGCTATTGACTCCGTTATGGTGTCTTTCCGTCGTATTGACGTCAAATTCGGATTAAGCGATCAATTTCCTACAAGAATAGTTTTCAAAGTCGCTTAAAAACGAATATTTATAATATTTGTTTTCCACCCTATCCGATGCCAACGGAGCTCGAAATTTCGGCCGGTGAAAAACTCGATTTACGGAAAATAATTTCTGTGGCGCTGTTTAAATTTTTTTCGACAACTTTTTTGCTATGTACGTGTGTAAGGCGTTCAAATGAAGACTCCTGCATAATAAAACAATTGATTCACATGAATTTTGACCCCGAAAATCACTATTAACGTCGAATTTTCGAGCTTTCGAAAACTGATTTTTTCGGACCACTTGCAGATTTTTCCGAGAATTAAAAAAAATCACAAGAATACATCTTGGTTAGATACAGCTTTTCTCAAAATTTCAGATTTTTATCTGTATTGAGAGAGGAGTAAAAATTCGTTAACTGATCGGTTCAAAGAAATCGCAGGGGTACCCCTTGGATTTTTTGCGAAAATTTTTTTGTAATCGATTTGGCTCAAATTCAGCATAATGATAGTTGATTATGTGTATATCAATAATATATGGTTCATTCTTTGTTTCTTTGGCAGTAAATAGATGAAAAGAACGTTTAAAGTTGAAAAATGTTTTTTTTTCGTGTATAGTCTACTAATATTGTAGAATAACGTACAAACGGTTGACAAATGGATAGGTACATTACATGGGGAAAATGTGGACAGTTAAATTACCTATCTTTTGGTATATTCAAACATCTGAACTGACGACTTTTTGTTAAACTTATCCACTGTGCAAGTTACAGATCTTGGAAAACTTACAAGTTGAAACGTCTAAAACTTTGCTCAAGTTGATAAACCCAATACTTTATGATACTAAGTACAATGCGATACCCACCACCTACATACAAAATTATAGCAATTACTATAAAAACTATAAATTACGACTCTCCATTCACAAATTATTAATAATAAGGTAGTGACAAGGGCAAAACCCCAAGTAAATCCATCATTATGTATCGTTGGATTATTACTATTTGCGAACTTACCAACGAACTGAGAGATCGCATAATTTAATCCCATTAATACCGACGGAGCTTAGCTCCTAATTGCGTTTTTCCAGAGCGCGTTTCGTTTCCTTTCGTTACCTGTTCCTCATATTTCCCTCGCGCGTTTGAATCACTTCGTGATGAAAACAATGTAGGAAGGGTGTTTTTAATTTTGCAAAACCTCACCACTCACATTGTTACCCTTCTTTTCTTTGCTGTTGCTATTCTCTCGTTTTTCGATTCACTTTGCCGTTGAGCTCTAACGAAATTATGTTCCGCGGCGCGAGGCGGTTCTAGGGTCCCGCGGGTAATTAGAGGTTACGGTCAATAAAGTTCTTTTACCCAGATAGTTACTTTTAAGTTGGTACCCTGCACATGCCTTCCAATCTAACCTTCGCTATCCTCTTCCTCTCGCAAAGACTTCGAGCTTAAGTTGGGCCGTTTTAATCCTTTGTTTGAAGGGAAACGCTTTCCTTTTAAATTGCCATCATCTAACGAGCGTTTTCATAATCTCTAAGCTAGACCGCTGAGTTATGTAGCCTAATTTAGCTCTCAGATGTCTTCAGAACTGGTTCTTTGACGATAATGTTCTTAAAGCGAATTTGAAAAGAGGGAAATACAGATGATTATACAGTTATCGATCTACGGTAGTATCACATTCAGCTATAATGAGAACTAAGTAGAAGTAATGGAAAAAAAAATAAATAAACCAATAAAAGAAAAGCACAGCACATTTATTTGCAAGCAAATTATTATAAAATAACAGCAATGATGAAGGCTTGCAGTGCACTTTTCTAGAGTATGGTAGCTGCGAATATTTATAAGGCGCAATTTATTACATGTTCCCTACTATTATACAAGTCACGAACGGCAAGAACGGGTATCATGAAGCTTCGTGTAATGTGTGCGAAAACACTTGTTGATAAGGAGATTTATTGGCGCGGGTAGAAGAGGATTATAGCTTTCCGAATTAACGACCAATTTTCGGAAAAATTAATGGCCTATTAATTACCCAATGTGGTTATTTACTTCGGGGAAAATCAGAGGGAGGAAATTGGCTTCTCTTTCCAATCGTCGAGACAATTAATCTTCACGTCTTCCCTAAATGCGAAATTTATTACAGCCAACTAGAGCATGAACGGATTCTTGGGTCTGGTAAAGATTGAACGGGGGCTGCAAAGTGTAGTGTGGGGCCGAGAATTCACAAAAAAGAATAAAAAGCCAGCGTTGTGTCGAATAAAGAACTCCTGTAGTTTTCCAAAATTGTCCACCCATCTTAATGCAAGTGGCAGTGAATCCAGGATCTCCTTCTCACAACTACTACACACCCATGCGAGAATATTATTACAACTCAAAATTTTTTTTTTTTTTTTTTTTTTTTTTTTTTTTTTTTTTTTACTTTGCAAATGTGAACCTAAGTATTTGTTGAACCATTAAACCTTTTCACCGCACACTGGTTGAAAACCCTTTGGGTCACAGTCTCCCAAATATTTAATGCATTTACCCCATAAAGCTTTCGCGTTCGCCTGAAAATTCTATGAACTCCTTCTACTTCCATGTTCCCACTTGAATCGGAATAGTTCGCAAAACAGTTGTCTTTGTGCCTGTTGTCTGTATGTGAACGATGCGATAAAAAATGCACAATTTCTAAGTTACCAGAAATATCATGACAAAATATCTTGTCTCATTTTGGTATCAGCCTCAAATTTATTTTGAGTTGTGACTGTGTCCACTCAATTAAACAGCTGATCTAAGAAATAATGCACTTTCACTCTAGGGCGAATGGGTCACAACTTAAGTTGGGGAATGGAGGTGGATCGTCAAATGCGTTATAACTGCTTCCCGACGGCTACTGTAGGCACTAAACGTGAAACGGTTCTTTGAGATCAATGGAGATTGTAATTCTGAATCCATCGATACCAAAAACGCCAAACGTCCAAATTTTGAAAAGAAACACTATTCTCGTAATGGTGCCATCAACTTTTTCTTCCAAAGTTAATACTACTCAATGACCCGTCATTATCAGCATATCATTAGTACAAATTATTGGTGTATTTATGCAAGTTTTCCTATTGGTATAAATTAGGAAAATTCGTGAATAAAAAGGAATGCGGAGGCAAATGCCAAGAAGCTAATTAAAACCAAAATTGTATTCTCATAATTCGCGTAATTTAAACGAGAATCTAATTTCCTTATACAATTTCGAAATCGATCGTCCATTCAACAACCTACAGTCGCAATTTTAGATGAATAATGGTGGATATGGAGGTTGCTGGAAAATATTCCCTATCCAGCGAACGAAGAGCAACGATTGCATCAGAAATACTGCTATACGCTTCTCATCCGTATGGAATCATCTCCTACGTGGATACTCATCTCGAAGTTATTACGCTGGGAGAATTTTTTATTCAGTTGGCTGTCGGGCCTAAAAAAAGACTCCAACCCTTGGTTACACCATGCTCCACTTCTCCTAGCAGAGTAATTACTTGCCCACTTGAAGGGAGTAAACAAGGTTTCGCATAAAAAAATCTCATTAGGAGGGGAAAAGCATTAGATCAAGTTAGAGTTGTGAAGAAACGACCCAGCAGGGTGAAATTTAGTGACTGATGGTTGTAGCATCTAACAGTAAAACATTGCTGATTTAGTGGGGCAACTTCGAATATCGTTTTATTTTGATAACTTCTATTATTGCAATGATATTTTTTCACGAACCACGTTCGATATACGACTTTAGCTTGGGTAACTGTGTTCGTAGGTGGCCAGATATTGCTATAGTGGTCGATTCTGAAGAGGCCTCAGGACTCAACTGATGTTGGTACATTTATCTGTTGCAAAAATTGTCTTCACACAAACGCTTATTATCCTAATTCTTGCATCTTGAGGGAGAAGTTTTTCCAAAAAAATTATATCATCATAGTATGAGATAATGTTTTCCAAGCAAATAGCAAAATCGTAATAGATAATGTTTTCGCCGTTTCATTTATTCGGAATGTTCCAGAGCCTGAAAATCAAGCAGAGCGTTACAGTACATGTTATAAATTAATAGCCGGTTCACTCGGCGAATGGTGTTAGCTAAGGTAGTAAAGTTGTGTTTGAGAGTGATGCCTTGCTAGCCTGAAGCAGTGGAGTCGAGCGCGCAGGAGGTGCAGCGTCTGATTCAGAAAGCGCAGGGGCTGCAACCACGGCGGAATGCAAATCCTGCTAGCGAAGAGCTCATTGTAAATTTACGAGCCTCCTTCATACCCGAGTTTTGATATTAACGTGGAACTGCCGTAAGCCGGTGAATTTGCAATTGACTGCTTGTGCAACTGACACAGCCGCGTTGTTTAAACGATACACGCTTCGCTTATTTGGCTTGGGCTTTGGGGAGTCGTGAATCATTTGAAAAATTCTTTAACGTGGAATTCTACAAGGACAACTTCGACGTCAAGCCAGTCGTTGAAAACTGGCAAGTCCGAAATCATGAAGATCATTAAATTGTGAAGTGTCAATATTTTCTGCATTCTGGATAGGAAGTATGAAGAAACTTACTTTTGACAAAAACGTTGAAAATTTCCTATTGAAGGGTCTTGGCGTGAAAAAAAGTCTCAGCACATTGGTAGGTATTCTAAGAGACGAACATTCGTCCGCTAAAGTGCGGGAATAAAGCTGTTCCTACCGAAGAAATCGGCATCGGCTGAAACGCTTCTGTCACGAAGTGAAGAGTTTCTTATCTTGGAGAGAAGCTAGGGTGTATTGAGTGGAGAGACATCATACGGCACCAGGAACCAAGCACTTAGCATTACCTGGGGACTCGAAAAGAAAAATGCTTGTCGGGTGCCTTTCACACTGCCAACTGAGCATGTACTTATCAACCATTGAGTTATCAGTCCACTCGACACGTTTACCTGCCAAGAGAGGAACGAAAGCAGTTCGAACAAGAGGTAATGCTTTCCAATCAATAAGGAGCGTTCGCAAATGGGGGCAAACAGAGCTGACACTACAGTGCGCTATCTTGGAAAACAAAAGTGCCACAAAAGAGCGGAGCTTGATGGGAAACGGCTGCTTCTCTTCCTTGTCGCTGTCTTCATTTTCAACAACCAAAGTCACTCCTTGCCGAGATACTTTGTAGACTCTGGTGTGTAAGCGTAAGTAATGTGAAATGAGGTAACATCTAGGGATTTCGTCTAGTCAAATCGATACAAAACGTGATCAGTACGTTGGCTAGTGCCAGACATACCGCTTGGAAATATTGTACTGAAATGCTCGATAATGCGATAACACGTGGAGCAACACGAAAGTGCAACGTTGAGAAGAATTTTGCTTTTGAAGAGTTCTGACATTTTCAAATTTTATCATAGAGGATATTTTCTGATGACCTAATTACATTAAATGAAAAACGTTTTCAACATCACTTATGTGATATATCCCTTATATTATTGGCAACACTGTTCAAGAGGCTGAGATAACAGCTGTGCATAAAGAAGGTAATAAAATCGGTTTTCCTTCTGCTCTAAACATTGCCCGGTGCTATTGAATTATTCACCTCTGTAACTGCAGTATTTTATTTGTCGCAGTTTACTTTCATTTTCTTGTTTCTTTCGTCTATGGCTGACGAATCATCACAATTTATTTCATCCTCGACTGTTCAAGTCGACAAAGTGCTGCATCAAAATCTTGAAAGTGGAGATGGTATCTTACGTTTGGAACTGAAACCCGAGTATGAAGTTACAGCTGTTCAGTTAACTTGAGCAGCGAAGATAGTTCAGTTGCAGAAGATGGTTTTGGCCAACTTGCTGGTGCAGAAACAGGAAACTGAACCAAGCGTGACTCACCTTCATCGGCCTACTCGCTCAAGTGCTGCGAGATGCTTCAGCAGATCACTGCATCCCATTCTAGAAGCGAAAACAGCTCTCGGTTGTCAAAACCAACTCAAAGAGAATCCACAACAGGACCACCACTACCATCTTCCTCGGTAACTTTATAATTATCATCCCCAAACATCAGAACTGAGACCTTGCTCAATCCCTTTCCACAATAGCTCCTAACTAGTAGCTGCTACTTCATAAAGAGTCACCTTTGTTCAGGGACAGGAGAACCCTATTAACTGGCGTGGGAGGGAATAAGGGCAATGATGGAAAGGATTGGCCGTTATGTGTGGGTGGTATCACAAAATTCACTGAGAGTATGCGAGAGTGCGGATGCAGGGGATGGATAAAGGGAAGAAGTTTGTTGTAAATCAATCTATATTTATAAAAAAAAAAAAACTACACAACGAGGAGGATAAGAATATAATATACTATTTATTGATTGAGAAACTAGCCGGAGATAATTGGATGAAAAAATAGAGGTTGCTTGAAATTTAAGGCCGTCGGCTGAAAAAAATCGCCAAATATCGAATTTTGCTTTTGAAGATTTTAAAAAATTCGAAATGTATGAAAAAAACGTCATTTTTCGCGAAATTTTTAGATTGCGGAACTTTTACTAACGGGAGCTGTAAGTAGCGGTTTAAAAATTGATTTTCGTACGTACCATGTGCATTACAGATTTGTTGTGCGGGAAATTCTCAACATTTTCGTCATATGGATCGATCGGATCGGACTCACCTCCGCGGAGTTCTAAGTCGGAACTTTTAAATTTTGCGAAAAAACCGTTCTCACGCCGAGAAAAATTGTGAAAAGATAAAAATGATTTGGTTCCTATTTCATTAATTAGGTTCGAAATCCGGAGGCAGAGATGATGTAAATTTTTGACCATATCCGAAAACACGTTTTTCCGCAGTTGATCGCGATTTTCTTGAAAAATTCTCACAAGACGGTACGATTTTATGAGCGCATTTTGTTCATGGATAAACTCTGTAGCGAAAAGTACAAGAATTTGTTCGTTGATTGGTTTGAGCTAGAGCGGCCCTTGGGTGTACGATTGATTGACAAACTGGGACTAGGAAGCCAAATTTTGATCATAGAGTCATTAAATAAAGATAACTTCATCGGCTGGAAAAGTCTTATTTTTTAATTAGGCCTTCATTAAAGTTTTATTGCACTTTGAAATTTTATGGCCTGGATTTTATTTTTTCATTTTTAATCGAATCTAAATTAAATTTTATAAATTCGCTTACACAGAACCAATTTTTTCGCGAATTCGTGAACGTGACGAAAAAATCCCCAAGTTGAAACTTCAAAAGTATGAAAATCGAAAAAAAATAAAAAAATATTAATAATCGTTCGATTTTGTTTGTTTTCACTTTAAATTCGAATTGTACGTCTAATTTCCTGTAGGAATCATTAATTAATCAAATTTGAACAGTACTGTAAGTATTTGCAACGGAATTACAAAGTTGAAAAACGCAGGAATGGCGTAGTATTAAACCTGGAAAAACTGATAGTTGTCGTCCAATTTCCGCCGTTTTGACGTCATATTCGGATTCAGCGTTAAATTTCCTATAAGAATAGCTTTCAAAATCGCTCAAAAACGAACATTTAATTTTTCCACTATTACCAAGCTCGGAAATTCGGCCGGCGAAAAAGTCGATTTACGGAAAATAATTTCTCTGGCTCTGTTTAAACTTTTTTCACCAAATTTTTTGCTATGTACGTGTGTAAGGCGTTCAAATGAAGACTCCTGCATAATAAAACAATTGATTGGCATTTATTTTACCCCGAAAATCACGGTTAAAGTCCAATTTTTGGGCTTTCAAAAACCTATTTTTTTGGACCAGTTGCAGATTTTTCCGAGAAATAAAAAAAAATCACAAAAATACATCTCGGCAAGAGACAACTTTCCAAAAAATTTCAGATTTTTATCTGTATTGAGAGAGGAGTAAAAATTCGTTAACTGTTCGGTTGAAAAAAATCGCAGGGGTACCCCTTGGATTTTTCGCGAAAAATTTTTTGAAATAGATTTCGCTCAAATTCAGCATAATGATAGTTGATGATGTGTATATCAATAATATATGGTTCATTCTTCGTTTCTTTCGCACTAAATAGATGAAAAGAACGTTTAAAGTTGAAAAATGTCATTTTTTCGTGTATAGTCTACTAATATTGTTGAATAACGCAAAAACGGTTGAAAAATGGATAGGTACATTACATTAGGAAATTGTGGACAGTTAAATGACCTATCTTTTGGTATATTCAAACATCTGAATTGACGACTTTTTGTTAAACTTATCCACTGTGCAAGCTAGTTGCAATTCGTTTATATCAATCTATATATTTGCATGTAAAGTTGAAAGTATGCAGACTAGTGATAAACTTGAGACAACCGTCGAGCACTTCACCGGTAAAAATCGGTTCTAATTTAGTGGATAATTCTAGTAATATGTCGGTTTTTGATGCCGTTTCAAGGACGAATTCTGCCAGTTTTTGTTTCATAACTTTTGAACATTCAAGAATTCGGTAGGGTCGTATCTGAGAAAAAGATCAGTCGAGAACCAGTCTGTTGATGTAGTCGAATAATTAATTATGTCTGCTCGTTTACGAATTACTCGCGTAAAAATGCGCAAACACGTTTTTCCACTTTTGGCTTGAGATATTTTGAAAACGAGAATAATCCACTTGTTTTTGAATTTCTGAAACATTCGAGGGTCAATTAACATGAGATTTACGTATTCGAAAGCATTGTCTAGAGCATTTGCTGTGCCAAATTGCTGAAACAATGACCGAAAAACTCAGAAAATTCATAAGTCAGCTCAGTCACTAGGTTTTAAATAAATCACATGTTGTCTGCCTGGTTTCCTTCGAAATTGTCCTGCACCTCCATGATAACAAACATTGAATACTGTATACTTGGGTCGCCCTGAGGATGCCCTAACTGGCGAAAGTGCTCGACCAGCGAATAAAGAATCGAATAATGAGTCGCCAGGTTTTCTCCCCATCATCCCCTGGAATTAAGGTATCGTTCAATTAGCAAAAGTACACTCACGCTTTGTATTGATCTACATGTGCGCAACGTTTGATTGAAATCGAATATTGTATCAGGGCGGATTGTTTAGTTCTGCATTAGGCCTGATTAAATTATGCGGGACAACCAATGCGAATACTCGTCCTCCAATCATGTCGAATGGGCTAATTTCGGTTGTAATTACAACAAATACAAGAGCTGATCTCAACAATGTTTACCGTCAGGAATGTTTGCAAGCCGCAGGCTAATTTACAGCGAACTGTGACATTGGCCGACATGATTCGGATTCATAGCTGATTTTTTGGTGAACGAAAGAGACACTAACAATTAATGCGTTCACGAGAAATGATTCGTAGAACCGTTAGTTGTGTGAAAACGTTGATTCGTAGCGGGCGAAATTACGTCGATTTGCATTTAACCGCGGTTTCGTCTCTAGACTTCACTTGTATAATTATTTCGACTACAATATTTATACACTAAAATGGTTCAACAATATTATTATTCAATAATTGAGTCGGTTCGAGAAATCCCGTAATTTTGATATCATCATCTGAAAAAAATCCAATTATTCAATTGGCTTTTGTTTGCTAAGTCAACTAAGTTGTAATTGGATTTCATCAGTCGGACTGTGGAGTAGTGACTGAAAAAATTCTAGATTTCGTCATCCAGTTTAGTTTGTATTCAAGGCTCGCCACTTGAGGGTGAAAAAGTGGATCTGCTGTGGAAATGTGAGCACGAAATAGGGATTAATAAATTGAACGCGAAGCCTTTAGTAAATATTTTTATAATAATATGTTTATGCACGGTTCACTTCATTGTCTAACAATAAATTGATCAAAGAGAGGAGACAATAATAAGAGCTTCATTGCCAACCAAAGTGCAATTTGGTTCTCTTGATTTTTTTAATAACCTCATAAGTACTATGGTACCTATAGTAACTAAGTAACTATATATAATATAATCAAAATACAATAAAATATAACAAAATAAATATAACTATAATATATATGATAAAATATAACAATAAATTAATTATTCTTTTCCTTCTCGTCGCGTCTCTTGATGTCCGGGGGTTGTGAGAATGAGTCGCCTGGTTTTTCTCCACCTCACAACCCCCGGAAATAAATTAATTATATATAATAAAATATAACCTCATAAGTAACTATAGTTCCTATTTATTCAAACTACTTACCCTTCGTGAGCCGTTCAATGGAATCCTGCTACTTATTAGCAGCTACCTTTTTGAGTAATTATTTCAGTACAGTCTAGGTATAAAAAAGTCTTTGTTGCCTAAGTAGCCAGTAGGCGTCAAAAAGGAGCTCTAGTGGTTTGAAGTGTTCATCGTCTCTTGACCTTAACGAAAAAAAGCTGCAGCTTCGCCTTTCAGCTTTCGTTCGACTTCACAGGAAAATATCAAGATACCAAGATTTCATGAAAATGTATATAAAAATTATTATCTACAACGAACTTATAAAATAAAAAACATTCTGAAGTTTCATAGAATCTCTCAAATTTTTGATGATATTAAAAAACTGAATAATCTTAATTACAAATTAATCTGAAAATTTTCTCCGTAGTGCCAGGATGGCATTATTGGATTTTTTTGCACCAAACATAATTTAACCACTTCGAGAATAAAATTTATGAAGACATTTCCATTTCAATACTTCCCGCAAACACTAATAAGTTTTCAGGAATAAAATTCTCCCCCCGTCGTTTTCATATTTGATTGAAAATTCCACATATTTTTTCACAAGCCTCGCAAACTCTTTTACGTCCAAGTTTGTTTTCTTTACAACTCCATTGAGAACGGTTAGAAAATTGAAGTTAGAGGCCCCTTTCTCGTCGTAATCGCACGAAAAACAATGACGACCCTCGTCGACGATAGCTCCGAAGAAAACGACCGAATCCCTGATCGGCGAAGTGAGCGGGTAAGTCACCAAATCTCTATAATAGGCCAAGCTCTGTTCATAATCAATATATTCGAACGGACGAGGGAATCGAAACAATGAGGAATATTCCCCTTTCAGTAATATATTCAACTGAAAGTAGTCTTCCCCTACAATCAACTGGTACGTTTCTCCTTCGATGACGTTTTTCTCTTCGGTTTTGTCGAAATCGAAATCGAGCGGCAACCGAACACTGTTGTATCCGAAGCCAACGTCCACAATGTACATTCGTTGGTTTAAATGAACGATTAAAATATTGTGCACTAATGGGTCCGCTGGATTGTAAGGTTTATTGTTCAACACAGACACTGCAACTCGTCTAACGTCGAATCCGAATTTTGCCAACACGAAGAACATCAACTCCGACGTCTCGTAGCACATGCCGCCCCTCGCGTTAACAAGCAATCTGCGTAAAAGTCCGTTCGGCGTCATATCCAGAATTTCCTTTCCGGTCAGTAGATCGTAATTTTGGTAGTGAATGCTTGAAACGTGCCTGTACACGAGGGAATTCAACAAATTTAGATCGGCCGCATTCACGTCAATATCCGATGGAGCGCCTGTCAAGCTCAGGTAGAGCGTCATGTCAAATCCGTCATCCATATCAGTGTCGAAATCTGTTACAGATCGAACGGAAAACCGTAGTTTTATTTGATCGACATTTTGAAAATTCACAAATTATTGTTCCGTTGGAAGAAAACGTTTAGATAAAAACGTTGCGAATGATTGTTCAGTGGTTTATTGCTTCTTTGCTTCAATAATGATTTAAAAAACGCTGCAAATGATTGTACAGTGGTTTATTATTATTTCGCTTCAATATTGATTTAAGAAGACTATCCATTTGTCATTTTAAATAATATTTAAAGTGTTGGGAATATTATGGTTCCCATCGAAACCATATTGGTAACTATAGGGGAAAACTCCGTAGCAACTATTGTAATTTTAATCATTTTTATTTTTCTTAATTTCCTAATTAAAAGCTAAACTTATTGCCTAACGATACAGCTGGAGAGAGTGTTTGACGACCATTCCAATGAGTATAGAACGATTTTTATAGCTCCAAGAACTCTCGAGTTATACCCTCATGTCAAATTTCTAAAAAGCTCCCAAATTCGGCACAAAAGCTGCGATAACTCGAGAACCAATAAAGCTATCGACCCGGCGATGGTCTCATTCGATTCAGCGTCCAAAAATCTATATAATCTGATACCACGTACACATTTTTCTGAAAAACCTTGAAAAATATGAATTTTCTCCCCCTCAAAACCCCCCAAAAATACCCTTAAAATTGAGCTAGCAAGTTGGTTCAAGAATTGGGCCGTCGTAGGACCGAGATTGATTTTTGGTGAAAATTTCAAATTTTTAGCTCTTACAGTTTGGCCGGAAAACGGCGTACGGCGGACGGAGAGAATTTTTTTTATTGGATATTGGATTTTCTTCGGATTCTACATGCCTTGAAACGTAAAACATCAAATTTTGAGGGGGGTTAGACTTTTTTTTCTTGGGCGATTAAAATGGTTTATTATTGAATAATAAACCAAAAGACCATCCACTTGCGATATAACATTTGTACTTGAAACTGACATAATCGAGTCGATTGAGCCTTGTGGTTGTATAAATTTTATGTATGGTCGAATAGAATTCGGAGTAGTTGCCAGAGACATTTTGAGAATTCTCTTCATTCAAATTGTCTGAAACATAAATATAAAAACCTTACTTATGGCGTTGTAGAGAAAGCGGTGAATCCAGACGAGGAAGTTTTTGCTTTAATGTAACCTTTTGGTGACGGAGATTTGGTAATGCGGTACAGAAGCCCAAAACTATTATAAGTTTGCAAAATAAATAGATGCCAGTTCGAACTGGTTAACTACGATTTCGAATGATTCCACATAACAGATGGAACTAATTCGTGAGAAGGCCACGTCTCGAATGCGAAGGAGAGAAAGGATACGAATGAGGTCATCTCGCATTAGAGAGTTGGGGAAGGGCAAAACACGAGGACGGCCGTTAGTTTCTGCTAACTCCACTAGAAACGCTGAGCGACGTTCAAAATTTGAAAAGAAAAATATTTAAAATATTTCCAGTTCACCAATAATGCTAGCGTTTCTCACCTTTGGCGATATATTTTATAGGGTGACCAACTGTTTATCTTTTAATCTCACCCAAAATTGATTCTCCTTATTTTAACACTCTCGTAAAAAATTTCAATACATTCGCTGCAATATTATTTGTTCTGGCCTCAATTTTTTTTATCGATCAATAAAAATCATTTAATTATCAATCTTGTTCCGTCTTGGCTCAATTCTTCAACCGAATAGCTTCCTCAATTTTAAGGTTCCTTAATCTTCTTCCTTAGGGTAATTTTCCAAGGTTTTTTTTTCTTGACAATAGTTTGCTTGATATCAATTTCTAACGGTTTTTGGACGCTGAATCGAATGAGACCATAGCGGAGTAGATATCCTTAATCTTCCCTAATTTTTACCGTTGTACTAGTGTAAAATTTGCGAGATTTTCAAAAATTCGGCATGAGAGCAGAACTCGATAATTTTTGGAGCTAAAAAATCGTTCTATATTCGTTCGAATGGTAGTCAAACACTCTCCAGCTGTATCATCAGGCGAATAATTTGACTGTCAATGAAAAATTAAGGAAAATAAGAATTACCATAGCTACTAAGGAGTTTTCCATTCCCAAATTTGTTGTTCAGTGGAAACATTCACAAACATTCGCTACATCAGTGCATATTCTCTTAAATACTAATCGATGCAAAGGATTGATAAATTACAATTCAATCATTTGCTGCGTTTTTGTTAAACCTCGCCCAAAAATTTAGTCTCGTCATTTTAGCACTCTTGTAAAAATATTTCGATACATTCTCTGCAATAACTCAATTTTCCTATATCTCCGGCCTCCACATTTTCCTCATCTTATTAGTCTGTGGGAAACTATCGCACTTAGTTCGATCCTTCGAAAGACAAGAGTAATACGATTCTTTCCGTAGGAAGAATGAGATGTTGATGCAATGCTACAGACAGATCAACGTCTATACCTATTATAGATCATCGCGTCCCTAAGGAAAAGGGAATCTAAGGAAAAGGGAAACCAAGCCAAAAAGTGTCAAGAGCCAGAGATCGGATAAGATTAATTTTTCTCCAAGATTGACCTGACTTAGCCGGACGGCTACCCTAGACAAAACACAACTTCGAACTGACGTGCAAGTCCTCTCTTGTTAGTTGGCCAGTTCAGTTTTCGCCGTTTTCACTGTCTCGAATCTTTCTGACATTTCGGACGTGCCAGTTCCTTCTTGCGCCACTTTTCGACCTTTGCACAGCGAATGTAACGGATCTTCCAAATGGAAGATCCGATTCCACTAGAGGAAGATGAAATTACTGCGGAAATGTAACAAATATGGTGCGTTATGCCGCATGAGAATAATAGTTTTTTTTTCTTTGCGCGCCTTTTCAAACGTAGTCGAGAGGATTTTTGGTTACTTGGTAAAATCATATTTATTTCTCATATTTATTTCTCATATTTATTTCTCATATTTATTTCTCATATTTATTTCTCTAATTGTACAGTGGTTTATTATTCCTTCGCTTCAATAATAATTTATGATGACTATCCATTTCTGATAATGATTATTCCGGACATTCGTTAACGTTCCATCGAAAAACAGATCGGTATTGGACGAGGGAAAACTCTGTAGCAACTATTGTAATTTTAATCATTTTTATTTTTCTCAATTTCCAAATTAATTAAAGCTGAATTTTTCGCCTTACGGTATTGTTGAAAAAAGTGTTCGACGAGCATTCCAACGAGTATAGATCGATTTTTATAGCTCCAATAACTTTCAAATTATACTCTTATGCCGAATTTCTGAAAATGTCACGCATTCAACTCAAAAGCTGCGATAGCTCGAGAACCAATTGAGCTATCGACCCCGCGAAGGTCTCATTTAGCGTTCAAAAATCTGTAGAAATTGATGCCAAATACACATTTTCTCTGGAAAACGTTGGAAAATACGAATTTTCTCCCCCTCTAAAATACCCTCAAAATCGAGCTAGCGATTTGATTAGAAAATTGAGCCATTGTCAGGCCAAGATTCATTTTGGTGAAAATCTCAACAATTCAGCTATTTTTCAGAAAAGTGTTGACGGCGGACGGACAGAATTTTTTTATTGGATATTCGGATTTTACATGTCTTGAAACGTAAAACGTGAAACACACGCTTGAGCGTGAATTTTGAAGGGGGTTAGACAATTTTTTCTTCTTGGGCGATTACAATGGATTCTAATTTAATAATAAACCAAAAGTAACCAAAACTCCGCATGTTCACGTTTGAAAAAAAAAGCTTAGATCAAAACCTTACAAATGTCGGCCCAATATTTCCGTTACCTCAGCATCGTTTAATTCTTTTTTATTACTTTATTTCATTTTTGTCCATTTTTCTTTTAAATAACTTGAAGAGAACTTGAGAACTTTTCTTGAATGGCTGTATTTTATTTTCATCAACGAAATGAAATTTTATTCAGCGGAGAAAAATCGTTATCGCGTATGTCCAGCGACTGGATTCATTTTCGAAAATCCGTATCAAAGGGGCACTTCAGAGAGAGCGTTCTTTTCTGCAAATGAGGGAACAGTTGAATAATACTCGCTTCTTCTAAGGGCTCTTCAAACGACAATTAACCTTAGCTCAGCTTCTTATTGCTTCGAATTCAAAGAATTTCACCATTCGACTTGAGTCGAGAGTTTATTTGATCATTCGACCTCGAAATGATTCAAGATGGCTCAACCGGCGTTCCTGTAGATTGAACTCCTCGTTGGGCCGGATTTTCGTTTCCGTCTCAGGAATCATTAAATTATTTTTTGTATCTTTATCGCAGTAAAAGAGGAATAAAAACGTGATCTCTGCTTTAGCTCAGTGGATCATCTTTAGGTCTGAAAAACAAGTTCTAATGACTTGGATTATGTTGGAGTTGAAATTAAATTCATAATCGAGATATATAAGGAATACACTTGGTTTATTTTGCTCAGTTTAGTTGCGAAAGAAAGTTACACTCGAAATTCTCGCAAAGCGGATTATTTCCTCAAGTTTTATGATTTAGGATTTTCCAGTTTAAAAACGCTGCAAATTTTTGTACAAAGGTTTATTATTCCTTTGCTTAAATTATGTTTAAGAAAATCATCCTCTTATGATAAGATTGATAACTATGCGGGAAAACTCCTCAGCAACTATCTTAGTTATAATAGTTTGTCTTAATTATCCTAATAAAAATTTTTCTAACGATACAGCTTAAGAAAGTGTTTTATGATCATTCCAACGCGTATAGAATGTCTTTTTATACCTTTATAAATTCACATGTTATACGATCATAGCAAATAATTTTTTTTTCTTCAAAATTTCACACAAAAGTGGCGAATTAGGCCCCCTCAAAACCCTCAAAATCGAGGTAGTGAGTGGCTATGAAATTGAGCCATTGTCAGGACAATAATATTTTTTTATGGAAATTTCACATATGCGTGTCGTATAGTTTCTTCAGGAATAAGTTATCCGAGTACAGTAGACGGACAGAATTTTTCAAAATTGGATATTTGGATTTTACATACCTTGAAACGTAAATAATCAATTTTGAGGGGGTTGGAAAATTCCTTTTCGCCTTTATAACGGTTTATTGTTGAATAGTGCACCAAAATGAATTCCGAGGATGGTTGCATTTAAATTTATTTACAGGCTTAAATCTCTTCAAAATAGTAGAGATAAAGTTCCCTCAAATACATACCAGATTATTTTGACTAATTGTATAAAAACGGAATTGTTTTGACTAATTGTTTAAGAACTAGAAGAAGAAATAAAAGGTATAATAACGAAAAATCTCATACCTAAATCATAATGTCAAGCGTAATTCCCTTCGCGTTCTCTAGCCTAGTCTTCTTCTTAAAAAATAAAATTAAAACGAACTACGCTTTTTCCGTCGACTTCATTACGTTTCTCCGTCGAACTTTTATCGAAGAAAAATAGCAGACGATAGAAGTCACTAAACGACGAACGAAGACATGAGAGACCGAAATGCTGCTAAGTTTACCTAAGTGCTCGAACAAATATTGACACGCGTTGAGGCCGAGGCTGCTCAGAGGTCTCTCCATTCGCGTAAAAAAGGAGCGCCTGAAAGACTTCTATGTCAGTCAACGACTTTGTGTTCGTAACCTTTGACAAAACAAGGGCTACTGTTAACTGAGGTCTCCATCGGTGTCTAAATACGGCTAGATACGCGATAAAGACCTACCAGCCGATGCTGCAACGAAATGTATTCCTTTGGATCAACGCTTCATTGATCCGTTGAGAAAATTCAGGAACACGCAGACATTCACTATGAAGTACTGTTATGTACTGTCCAGTCATGACAGTTAGACTTCGAAAATCAAAATATAAGGTCAGCATTTTATTCAGTTTGCAAAAAATTCAATAGCTGCTGAAAATAAAATTTTCTCATTCGTGTGTCGGTTTTGTGAATATTCTGAAACCGCGATGAAACGCTCTTTATGCAGCAATAACGGCAATATAATGTTGCAAAATATGGCACTGAAGAGACTTCGCGAACCGACGAATTGCAAGAGCAATTTGCAATTCTGAGAAATCGCTCGAAAGACGTCGAAGCCGTAGAAGCCTTCCTCCATTCCATTGCTGCGCCTCACTCCGTCGTTCTGGTTTGCCAATAATATTTTACTTGTAACATTGTTGAAATTTCCCTCGGAGAAATCTGCGCGGTATATGAATCCTTAGCAAGACCTATTCAATCAACCGCCGGGAAGCAATCAGGCTTCGAAAACTAATTAATCGAGAAAATTAATCAACTTTTAATTTTGGTCGAGAGAAGATGTACGGAGCGTTTCATAATTGAGGGAGCAACGTTTAAAAATCACACGGTCCATCGGTGATTGCTGATTAAGGTTGCGCTATTTAACATGATTTCCACCCTTTTCAATTATTATTACCATCAATAATAAAATTCCCACCGACGGACTGGAATAATTAAACGGAGCTGGGCGATTCGGCATTTTTTATTTCAGGTATTTTTCAATTAGTTTGAAGCAGATTAATTTATCATCCCGTTGGATAAAGAGCGTGTCGAGAAATACGATTTTACTCATTTCAAAGCCGTCGAATTCCGTTCGACAAAGATCCTGAATTACGTTGGAAAAATTATCGAGTTGGAGACTTTGAATTTTTGGACGTTTCCAATCGAATTCGAAATATTAGAGGTGTTTGAAATTATTTTTTCAAATGAGTGTAAAATGAAAACTAGCCGTTCCAATAAAATTGGCACGTAGTATATCAAATTGATTCCAAAAAATGTTTTAAAACGCGAATTCGAACCTTTCGACGATTGTTAAATTTGAAAATAACGCTTAAAAACTATGGAAAAATAAAAGTTCTGCGGAACAAGATGCAAAATGATTGTAAACTGGTTTATTCCTCTGATTCAATTACAGCTTAAGAAGACTATCTGTTTGTGACAGCAACTATTCCGGACATAAGTGAACGTTTTCACCTAACAACAGATTGGTATTACCAGGGAAAATTCTGTTGAAACTATGGTAATTTTAATTGTTTTTATTTTTCTTAATTTTCTAAGTAAAAATTTAATTTATTGCTTAACGATTCAGCTGAAGAGAGTATTTGATGATCATTTCAGTGAGTTTATAACGACTTCCATTGCTCCAAAAATTCTCGAGTTCACGCCGAATTTCCACAATTTTACACGAAAGCTGCGATAACATTAGAATCATTGAAGCTATCGACCACGCTACGATCTAATTAGATTCAACGTCCGAAAAACTATAGCAATTGATTCCAAAATACACCTTTGTCTGAGAAGCGTTGGAAAATACAAATTTCTCCCCCTCAGACCCCACAAAAATACCCTCAAAATTGAAATAGCGATTTGATTAAAGAATTAAGCCATTGTCAGACCAGGAATGATTGTTGGTGCACTTTTCAGTAATTTTATAGTTTTACAGTGGTATTATGATTTTGTAAGAAAAGTGCTGACGGTGTTCGGTGGACGGACGGAATTTTTTTATTTGAAACTATTCGGATTTTACATGTTTTGAAATGTAAAACATCTAATTTTTTAGGGTTTCTGTGCCGTGAAATTATTTCGAGTACTCTTCACGACGCACTTTACGTCTACCGCAACCTCGGTGAGTGGAATCGGGAAAGTGACGACGTTATCGTGCCGATAACCAGTGCCTCCTTCCTTGCAACCTGCGTTTTTTTCTTACTGCCTCGTGCGTTCTTTTTCTCGTCTCGTGTCTTCCCGAATTTTTTCCTCAAGAATATATTATATCCCGATTTTCCATTCAAATGATGTCTTACCGGTGAGTACAATCCAGTAAAATCAGGGGAAAATCAATTTACACAATTTCCGTTCTCACGTGTTCTATTTTCTCCCTACAGTATCGAGGTACCGGCCTGACGACGATCGGCCCATGGTCTTGCATTTTACGTGAAATTTGTTTTCTCGAGCGATCACAATGGTTTATTTTCGGTTAATAAACCAAAAAATGTTAAGATCAGATGAAAATCGACAATTTAATTATTTTAATAATTTTATTTTTGTTCTACCTATCTGAAGTGAATTAAGGACGAGTTGAGGTAACGCCAACTCGCTGCATAATTGCTTTCACCCATTATTCAAAATCGATCGTGCCCCATGGAACTCTATTGCATACCTTTGCCTTTGTAAGCACGAGAAACATTCCGAGCTGACACTGTTCCGTAGAGTGAACCGAGGTAGAAAGAACATCTTCATGTGTGAGCATCGGGGAAATGACAGTTTCATGACGGCAACGATACGAGAAGTAGCCGTGCAATTATCTAGGCATGCTCTTGATGTGTACCTGCTGTAAACCTACCCTCGTAAAGTGCACTCGGCCACTTGGTTACATTGTAGAGCCTTTATTTCCTCCTACTGTCGCACCAACTGTCGCCTCTCGAGCACGTAGACATCCCATGGCTGAAGGTTGACAGCCGAAGAGCGGAGTTTCGAATGGCATATAAAAAGACGACAGCATCGTCGAGGCAGTAGGTTATGCCACTCACAATCAGCAGCATTGCTGCTTGGCTCTTCGCGAGTCGGCCGTCTATTCAAATTTCCATGGTTCAGAAGTACGAGCGTTTGCATTGTTGGGAATATCAGACGACATTTAACCGCAAGTCGATTCGTTTGAGTCTGACTAGGTGGCAAAGAATATTGAAATGTACTAGTGCACGACGCAATTACAAACGAGGGAAAATAATAATTTAGAGTTAAGGAATACAATAAAAAATCTTTGGTATTATTTTTTAACGCAGAATTTAGCCATAACTCGAGGGAAAATATTTCTGGACACTTTCAATTTTCGACTCTCAATACTTGTTATTTTATTTTCAACGTCACTGTTCATATTTCATATTCAACTAGCTATAATTAACTGCATCTGCTAGCTTTGGAGCCGAGAAATGCTCTATTGATTTAAATCCAAATTCAGCTTCTAACTGGAACCTTATGAACTCGACGTTTCAGTTTCTTAATTTTACATTAAAGTAACCGAAGCGGGGAAAAGAACGCAGGGAAGAAAAACAATCTCAGGGTCAGTGCTCGCGCTAGGAAATTTTCATTAGGCGGCTAATGTTGATCCCTGCACTTTATTTAAAAACGCGAAGTTAAGCATTTAATGAAAACAATTTTTCTCAGCTTTAGTTATCCAACAGAAACCGGGGCATGAGAGAGGAGGTCGTTGATGGGAAAAGAACGCTGCGGAAGTAGAAGCTAGGCATCTAAACAAATTGAAGGCCAAGCTGACTCCAGAGAGTGAGACAAGATAGGGGATGGAAGAAGAGCTCAGCTTCAGAGTAAAAAGTGTGTCTGCCATCTAATGGGAGGCCTTGTCCTGTCTAAGGGGAAAAGGAAATCGTCCATTAATTCAAACTAGGAAAACAGGATGAGGGCTGGCTTCTGCCATTTATACCCTTTTTCCTTTTCCAAGGCTTAGCCCTTTTTCGCCGTCAGTCGGCGATATTTTTCCTTTCGGAGTGATGAGCCGAGAGGAAAACTGGCTTGCTCCGTACTCCCATTCTCATACTTCCGAAAAAGAGTGGAACATTTCGAAAAGCCGGAAACACGTTCTGTTTTCAAAAGGTCCCCTGTAAATCCAATGCGAAAGAAGTTTTCCTCAGGCGATGAAATCCGACCATTTTTGACGTTCGGCTCAGCAACTGTGGAGTTTCCCGTTTTTTTCCTCTTCTCTTCCGACCGGATGACATCGAGGGAGGGATTATTTTCCGGGTTATTATTGGTCCGCGGATCGGCAAGTGAAAACAAGTATAATAGAGACGAATACCGTTTTGTCACATTCGTCGGTTTCTCGCTTTGAATAGAGAGGGAACAAAAGTTGAAAATAAATGAACCGAGTGAAAAACATTTCGCTCTTTGAAAATCCTCTCGAAGATTTTTTTTCTTTCTGCGGGAGTGGAAATTTACACTCTCCCGTCAGATTTAATTGATTCGAACTGCTTAATTGACGTTCGCAATGGCTCGTTGAGTTCTTGAAAGTCGTAATTTTACTTCGCAGAGGTTAATCTGGCTTGAAAACATATTTTGTCATCAAGTCGGTTATCTGCATCGATCTTCGCTAACGATCGTACTGTCATCAAGTACCATTTGAGAGAAAATTCCTCCATTTATGACTTCCTGACCACAAGATCATCTCTCGGTCATTGTTTTCTCATCTCTTTCTCTCAGATGCTTTTAGTGAGCTATTTAAAATCGTTTCGTCACTCATGGATTGCATGTTATGGAGTGGAATAAATAATAAGCATACTGGGAATAAGAGCAGATTAAAGTAGGTTGTAATAAATCAGCATTGAATAAAGTTAAAGACCAGCTTCCAACAGAACTGAAAATCTTTAGTAGATGAATGTTTCCAGCGAAGGGTTCTCAATATCGCTGCGGTGGTACAGTCTTTGACCAGAAGGTGACCAAATATACGTACCACTGGTGCTTCCTCATGGTCGTGATGTAATAAGAGAGAGAGGGCTTCAGGCCTCCTGAAACTCTAGCTTGAGTAGAACCCTGTCTTCCTCTTCCTTCGGCCTCCCAAGCTTGAACTGCTGTGAAGCCTTCGAAGCTTGAGATACCAGCAATCTTCTTTCCCCTTCGTATTCCACTCTCCTACTGGGTCGAGGCCTGAACAATATCTACCCTGAGCGAGGGTCGCGACTACGTGACGACTCCGCTTTGCAATACGGCATTGTCCTCCTGCGACCTCAACCTAACAGATGGCCTGGGATGAAGTTGGAAGCTGATAGATATGGCTTCCTGGGTGTTGGCAATAACTCCGGAAACAAATTAACCTAGGCAGTTGGAAGTAGGCAAAATTCAATGAAGGAAACAAAAGCTAGGGGAATTTCTTTCAACATTATAATACTCTGCTATATCTGGGATGAACAACCTGGTCTGATTGATGATTCGGCATATTATGCTTCGCATACGGTTTGAATTCGAACCAGTCCATCACCAGATGGCAATAGTCAGCTGAGGTAACAACTCGCCCACTTATTGAACCCCATAGATTACTCAAAAGCTGTTGTTAAGCTGAAACAAAATGGTATTCTTGAGAGCGATGCTGAACCATTCTTCTCATCACCTGGTCCAGAGCAACATAAATACTGAAATCTAACCTGTTTACCGAGATGGGTTGAGTCTGCCTCAGCAGTATTGGAATAAGTGGTTCTCCAATGCTTCAACTAGGTTTCCAGGCATTTTACTGTACAATGCAATCCATTGAAATCCAAGGATTTTTTCTCATCAACCCAGGCATTGTTATATTTTAAGACATTCGGGATTGGTAATGTCCAGTGTAGTATCTGCCTTCTGGAATCCCACTAAAATCCCAAATCCCCAAACCGTGCGAAAAAAATCTAGGATTACGTAAGTTTGGCTTATGTTGGGCTTCCAGAAAAATATAAACTATCTCTTGTCAAAAAAAAAGAGAACAACAACTGGAAGTGGTTAAAAACTGGTCCATATCGAAAGTTGTAATCGAAAAATTTTATCATGAATATTTGACCCACTCTCAGAGTCAATAACTCTGATTTGAGGGTAATCCAACTTGGTTGAAGTGGCTCTTCTCAACTCCTCCAGGTATTCAAAAATTCCTCCTGCATATCTTCCGTGGCAGCTATTATGGTTTCGGCTGTGGAGCAGTTGATTTCTAACAAAGACGAAAAAAGTTAACATCTGAACAAAAAACAAAAATACCCCAAAAATCCCCTAGATATTTCTTTCCCCTGATCGGTGGATACCCTGACTTGGCAACACTGGTAATATCGCTTCCCTTGCATAAACTGTCTCAAAATTTGCCACCGTTTTGAACAAACGATCTCAATTTTCTATTGGTCCTGTTGGTCATTTCAATTATCCCGCACGCCTCTTATCCGCGGAGCCACGGAATTGGATAATCCTGTGGAAGTTGGTTTTATACACGACTTTGACAAAGGTGTGGTGACCGGAAGGATACGATAGACTGGCCAAGGGTGTGTGAGGAGTATTACGTCGACTCGAATGCTACGGTAAGACCGAGTTGGAATGAGTCTACCGACCAGCGTTGGTTAATTAAGCAGTTAAGCTCAACACGGCTTGAGTTTCCAGAGGTAGATTGTGTTGCCCCTTCTCTTCCCTTAGGGCGCACGAGTTCTGAGTCTATCCTAATGTTTCACTGCCCTTCAAACGCGCACTTTGCCGCCGTAGGATGGTGAAATGGTGGATCGGTCGGTGAGACAGAGGAAAGTTAGCGACCGCTGAGATCAAATGGCGAAACTAGCAATCATTTGCTCCTCCGACGTTCACTTGTTAAACTAGGTTATTAAGAGACGTTCGTTGATTAACAACGGCTTCTTTGGGGCAAGAACGTTTAATTTATATTTTTTTGAGGAGGGATCTTCAATCGTATCTATCTTCAACGTATTTTCTCTCTTCCCTCATGCCGGTGATTTAATTCATAACGGATACTTCCCGAAACAAGTTTTAATCCTTTATAATATTCTTATTTTCTTTGTCGTCGCATTTTTTTTATGTCCAGGGAGAGTGAGTGTGTGGACCCTATGGCTACACATCGCGCTGAGGATGCCCGGATGGGCGAAAGTGCTCGGCCAGTGATTGAAGAATCAGAGAATGATTCACTCTCCCTGGACTTGATAATATTATTCATAATCACTCAGTAAACCAAAGTGAGAGAAAAATACGCTATTAATCTTATTCAGAGTTGAACGAAATTGACGTTTTCAACTCAGAGTGATTCGGTTGTTCCACTCTGAATAATTTTCAAAGGCCCCCGCCGTTTATAACGACTCTTCTATGTATACTTTATGCTGGAAATTCTTTGAAACCAATTTAACTCGCGGCCGATATTAAAAGCGGCGCGGTTCCTCCGCCATCTCCTGTATCAATGGCATAGAATGTTGGACCGCAAATAGTTGAACATTTTCACAGCACCGAGAGCAATAAACACTCAGACTGGGTCACTGGTCACTAGCGCCAGATCACAGAGGACGATGCCACCGCTGCTGGCTTCAGCTCTGAATTAGTGGCTCGCATAAATCGTACAGAGCGTTGGGCAGGAAACCAGAAAGAGAGGGAATATGGATTTGAGCGCTGGGGAGGTTGGTCAGCTTGCTAACTGGTTGGTGGTGGTAGGAACATTCAGCCAGCATATTGTCATTACTCCGGTAAAAGGCCGGAAATGGAAAGGACACGGCAAAGGGTCGCGAGGTTGGCCGCTCCGAGGGCAGGATTGAGAGAGCTAGGACTGACTGGTCATGGGTGCAATGGGCGGGTTAGTTCTGGGCAGAGGCCCGCGTTTTCCCGGCGGTGTGTTAATATTATACGGTTAGATGCGCCCGCCCAATCGGAACCAGCCATCCGCCTCCAGGAACCGCGACGAAATTTGACTGATTTATCGCCATTAAGTTAAATGACGTATGATCGAACGGGTCACCGGCCTCAGTGCTCGGACTTGGCAAAGGACATTAGGTGGTAACACTGTCCGCTCCGTTTGCGCGTTTAACTTCGTTGCAAATGACAATTAACAGGTGGCCGATTTCGGAATTCAGGCGAAATGAATTCAACACAACTGAAAAGTTTAGCGGTCTATTTTCCCGCTCAATATATCGAGATTATTTTCGTTGACTAGTTCAAATATCAACAGCTGGAACTTGATTAAGTTTTCAGACGACAATGGCTGGTTTGAAGCAGCATCTGTGCCCCCGTTTCGATTCATCTTCGAAAATCGCCCATTATTTCGCAAAAGCCGCAATATGAAGCCCTAGCTTGCACCCGTCCGCACTGCCAGCCACAATAACGCATTCGCTCTATCGAAAAACGATATTAAAACTGGCGAAGCTATATGCTCTGGACCGTTCGTTGGAAGCCGTTGTCTTCAGGTCTGAAAAGAAGACTATCACACCGATATTGTCGCCGATTCTCGGCTTTCCTTCAATTTCTTGAGTATAACGGTAAAATAAAATCGCGATACTAGTATCACTGCCATGAACATCTTTAGCTTTTTTTTTGTAGTTCTTCGAGCATTTTTCACTCTTGCTTCAGCCTGTTAACTAGGGTTGTTCTCAAATCAAAACTTCATCGAGTAAATAATCCCTTAATTCGAGCTCGAATGCAATTATTAAGCTTCACTTATCTGAACTATTTCGACCGTGGGAGGTAAACGGATTTTCACCGTCCGGAACATCAAATTTTTAACTCAGAGGACGTCGCTGAATTAGGAAGACGTGGAAGCGCCAGAATGGCAAAAAAGCAGGCTGCCGTTGAGACAGGCGGTTTACACGGAGTCTGTCGACAATGGGAGGCCTTTTCAGGCTTTTACTTGCGCTGTTGGCTCTCATACTTCCAAAGATCCGCGCACAGAGTCGGTCTCAATCCGTATTTCACACAACTTGCGCACGTAGTGGTGACAGGCTGGCTGGAGTACGTAAGAGGTTGGTATCAGGCGCTTTTCAGCTCGTGGCCGACTTTTTCTTCTTTTGGTCGATCGTCCAATTGTTCGGTTCGGATCCACTTCTCTACTCAAGACTCGAGGGAGACACGAACAGGGTAGGCCTGACTTCTCATTGTCCACCAGTCAACTTGTGCGATTGTGAAGTGTTCACGTGAGGATATCTGTAAAGACGTCGGTCGGCAGAGTTAGAGGGCCTTCATGAAAGGCTCGCTCAGCGCCCATTGCCGAACGATTTATGAACGTTTTGTGCTCCTTACGAGATTATCGAGCCTTAATTCAATCTCTCTTCGTAATTGCGGTTCTGTTAGCGATACGTCGATCGATTAGTATTAATTTGTGGCCGTTAAAAATTATGTTATGATTTGTCGCATAATTATCTATTTGATTCGAAGCGGGGATGAGGTTGAGATGCAATCAGCGACGTTATCTCATTTTGAATTTCTATACTTCTAGCGCTTTCGTCATTGAAGGCCTCTTCAGGAAACATCTTCATAAAAGTTTTTTAAATTAGGAAACCTAGAGTTCCTTTTAGAACCGAGAGTTCAAAAAGCGGACGTGTATTAGAAATTTCCCATTCATGACAATCCCGGCCTTGTGGAGCTACTTACAGGACCTAATTTAATTATGAGGAAGATTTTTCCTGAAGAGGCCTTGAACGGCGAAAGTGCTAGAAGTATAGAAATTCAAAATGAGATAACGTCGCTGATTACATCTCAACCACATCGATCACCACGTCGAATTAAACAATTATAACGAGTTTTATGAATATTGGTTGTGTCCTTTCATTTCTAAAATAATAAAAATGTATAATGATAATGTAGACATTTTTAATTTACACTCAGGGCTGCCTAGCTTTCGTCAGAATTTTTTTGCGAAGCTGTTGGCACGACATGCTACGTAAATTTTTGTAGCTGTGCGAATGGTTTTTTTCAAGTTTAATTTTTGTTTTTATTAAAATTTGATCTAAGCGAGCACTTTTTCTTTTCCAATTTATTATTTTTTTTTCGGAAGAGTTTGACTTGTATTTATTTTACTACGCGAATTTATTTTTCTGTGCAGTGTGAATCAGAGGCCCAGTTCGGGCCTAACATTGTACAGATCAAGTAATAAAATATAATCTATTCTATTCTATAGGACGAAAGAGAGTTATGGCTTACACTTAGGATCTCCATTCATTATTTGAATTTTTTATCAAGCAAACGACTTAAGGAAATATTTTGTTCACTAATTATTTAATCAACGAAATTCACATTGGCCGGTACTAAAGAGCTTTCAAAATCTTTTTTCTTTGAAGAAGAGGTGGCCGCTGCTTCAGTTATAGTTCAATACTGAAAACACCCGATTTTGACTTAATAATATATATTAATACTCTTCTTCAAAACCAAGCGCTATTCATAAAACTCCGCGTTCGCATTTGCTCTTTACAAAGCTGCATTTCATTCCATTGCTTTGTCCGAGCTGCAATTAGTTTTGCATGTGCATTTCAGGTAAATAGGACAACTCAGATGATAATTAACTCGGTTCTAAATTTAACTCCCGCAACCGTTGGTCGCTATAAGGGGCGAAATTTAGCCACGCGGTCATTACTTAATATTGACTCTGTCACAGCTCGCGTTAATTAAACGCGTAACAATTTATTTTGAGATCGGAAAAGACGAGAAATAGAAACCCTAATTATTTTTCGTTCGAGCACCGTTGATCGCAATAATTCGAACGATTCGAATGGAACTCGGGTTATTTAACGTTTTTGCGTTGAAAAAATTAGAAGCAATATTCAGTGAATGTCGTTTCGGAACGCCCACCAATTTTTGATGACAGGCGAGAGATATATTCGATCGTGCGTCTCTTCGACGACTTAGTTAATTAATTAATTTATTTATTTTAACAGTACACGGGAGTAAAATCCCTTTTCATAATTTCGAATAAATATTACATTTTTACAGCAATCACATTTTAACAAATAAACTGGTGACATCCAAAAATTTCTCCATACTCGATCAAACAATACGCAAAATACCCAAAAAATTCACAATAATAAAAAACAATTTGTAGAAATATAATTTTTATTATAAATTAGATATAGAAACAAAACGATCGGGCTTAGGAGAAAAGTCGACTTGAAGATTTTCAGGGGAGACACGAATAAATCGAGAGAGGGATCTGACTGCAGCAAACAATTCAGCTATCTTTCAGAACGATGAAACGGTCGGTTTCTCAGATAATTAAATTAAATCGAGCGTTGGCGTATAATTTTAACGATTAAAAACAATGCGATCTATAAAAACTCTCGACGAACTGGTCTTTCGGCTGTAAACAGCCCTCGGAGAATCAGCAGATCCGGATGCGCTACTTAGTTCTCAGCATGTGAGATTCTAACTACGAATCCTCCGACGTTGTATTATTAAAACATCGCAACTCCGGCGCTGTTCGACCTGCGTTGTTACGATGAAGGAACGGGAATGGCGGAGGGGAGTAACGAATAAATGATGGTCCCCCCGAGAATGAGAGATGTGAGATATGGTCTGGATGTTGTTTGTCAGAAGAGAAGCAAGTAAGTCTGTATGGTAGTCTATTGTTGGTTAATTAATAGCACTCTCAGTTTGTAGATTGATATCACCTACGGGGTTTGCGGGTCCGACTTGTTCCGAATTTATTCCTCGAAATAATGAAAACTTATCCGTTTGAATGCGGGGTCCGAAATTCGGATAGGTGAGGAAATTTTCGCTTGCATAGCAATACTTCGAGAGAGTCAAGTTATGGTGGAAAATTTTCCTCGGTCAAGAAACGATAGAAGTAGAGAGAAAAAATAGTTTTTTTCCTTCGGCATTAGACTTGATGCTTTGTTTAATCACCAGCGGTACTTCCTTGCGTAGTTGTGCTCCTCATTTCTATTTTCTGCCTCATTCCTGTGTCCATTTTTCGGATAAAAATTTAATTCAACATTTTTGCAAAATAACTCGATTTTACCCTTCCAAACGAGCACCAATTTAACCTTGTAAATTTTGACGGTTCGCTTCAATATTCGCCGTATCGTTGGTGGAATATTGCTAATTACCCACGACAAAGACCGCACTTTCGGCCTGACGGTTTTTTTTGTTTCTACCATGCTTCCGCTCGTTTGCCTCGTGCAATTTTCACGTTATGAGAAGCAATTACGACCTCATCTACATCGGGAAATTAAACAGCTCCAGTGTTCGTTGTGTTGAGGTAAATATGATTCTTTTGAAGGCAAACATTGTTCCACGAACTAGGCGTCGGTATAGGCCGTTATTAGTGTACGATGAAAATACTGCTGTTGACATTTTTCGCAATATTCGCTCACTGTCAAAAAATGGTACGTAAATGGAAAATTTAATGATGAGGTACGCTCGTCGGGCCGTTTTTTTGGCGGCGATTTTTAAAACTTTCGGCCACGATATATTTTTTCGTTTTATAAAATTAGATAGATAATGGAATAACGTCCTTTATCAATATTTCTATTTTAGAGAGTAAGAAATTCGCTTAAAAAAATTTTACCGTCGACGCTTCAAAAATATTCCACGACAGGGACCGTTCGAGATTAACATTCGCTCAATCGAAAACTGCGGACCCAAGTCGGGCAAAAGCATCGTGTTTTCACCTCGACTAAGAAAATTCAACCGTACCGTTTTCGTGGTGAATTCGCCCGTATACTTACCGTACGATCTTGATGATACGATGGAGGTGAAAAATATTCGAACACAATTTTATCTATTTATAAAACATCGTTCAAAATACAAAATTCTAATAATTTTTGGCAATCAGTGTCAGGTAGACCTTGCATTGTTCACCAACGGAGGATGGAAAGAGAATTTTTATAAGCAAAAGTTTTCCAAGACCTGTTCAACGATGAAAATGTTTGCGAAACCGTTGATGTCGTCGATGCTGAAAACCGCCGGTGTCAAAGACGAATGCCCAATACCAAAAGTGAGTTCGTCTATGTTATTTATTGGTATTAATACGTATAACTATATATTTTATTTGGAGACACTTTCTAAGAAAATACAAATTATTCAGTGTACTCAACAATTTGTTGGGTCAATTAATTAATTTTTTTGTTGAGTGGAATAATGTGTTATACGGTCGTATGTTAAATTTTGTAATTACGTATCAAGTCTAATATTGTCTATTTTGATATTTCATTAGGGAAATTACACAGTGAAAGATTGCCCAATGAGTTTGGACATCGATGCGATCCCGGCTTTTTACTACAACCGCTACAAATGGAGAGTGACCGTGTATAAAGGTGGACAGATAGCGGCTTGTCTGAGATCATTAGTTGACGTCGTTCCCAAGAGGAAACAACCTTGAAAATCCGATTTCAATAATTTCAAACTAGTACAAAAGTTTGTTGTCTTATTAACCCTGTGTAATTCTTATGTAGAACTATATTTGAAAATACATTTCAAAGCTAAATAGGAATATATACTCGTGTAAATCGTTCGGTTTCTTGCTCTTATAATAGATTTCACAAAAAAAAAAAAAAAAAAAAAAAAAATTGCAACAACTTTTGTTTTTGCTAGTTGCATTGCATATTGGTGATGCCTGTTCAGCTAACTCTAACTCCAACTCAATTTTGGTTCATAGTTCAATAATAAACCATTGTAATCGACAAAGAAAAAAATTTTAACTAACTCCCCTCAAAATGTGTTATTTTGCCTTTCAGGGCATGTGGAATCCGAGTATCCAATAAATAAATTCGGTCCATCCGTCAACATTTTTCTGACAAAACTATAAAAGCTAAATTCTTGAAATTCTAACCAAAAAATAATTATGGCCTGACATTGGTGCAATTCGCCAATTTAACCAAATCAATTTTGAGAGTATTTTTGGGGGGTTTTGAGGGGGAGAAAATTAGTTTTTTTCTAAAGTTTGGAATCATTCACTATAGATTTTTGGACGCTGAAACGAATCGAGTGAGACCATGGCGAGTCGATAGCTTTAATGGCTCTCGAGTTGTCGCAGCATTTGCATCAAATTTGGGCGATTTCCATAAATTTGGCATGAGGGTATAACTCGAGAGTTCTTAAAGTTATAGAAATCGTTCTCTACTCGTTGGAATGCTTTTCAAAGACTCTCTTCAACTGTACCGTCAGTCGAAAAAATTAGCTCCTAATTAAGAAAAAATATAAAAATTATTAAAATAACCATAGTTGCTTCGGAGTTTTCTCTTATATTTACTCATCTGGATATTTGTGGATATCCGGACACATGGACATTTCGAATCCTCCCTCACCCCCAATTTTATTCAGACCGCAGTCAGGCATCGTTGTCTAGTCGTCAATGAGGGGTTTTTATATGACTGAAAGGCAGCTGAAATTTATTTATTTATTTTTATCGTTTTCTTCTCGAATTCTCTATTTTTATTTTGCACTGGATTATCTACCTTTATATTGCAAATGTTGTTATACCTCGGTACGAGCATTATGTATGTTTTTTTTTTTTTTTTTACTATTCTTTGCATTTTCTGTGGGTTATTGGTAAGAAGTTGCTGACCTTCAACTCAATAAAATTCTCGGATATTACAAATAAAAATGGAAAAAAAATTTACTAATCTGTTGTTAGGTCAAAACATTCACAAATGTCTGGGATAGTTGCTATAACAAATGGACGATCTTCTAAAACCATAATTTAATCAGAGTAATAAATACTGTACAATCATTTGCAGTGATTTTTGTTTCTTTCTTTTTCCTGTGAAATCCGCCTCTAGAGAGTTGATATTTCAACGTCGTTTGATAGACACACGATTTTGAACAGTTCTCCTTCAAAGTGAAACCAGATATTTCTGTTTATCTCGTCGTTACAACACGGTAACTCGATTGTCACGAAGCGAACGTTGCTGGGGAAGAGCCTACGTTAACGAGATATCCCAACCGAGTAGTTCCTTAGCCAGCCAACAAATCCCCGTTTCACCGCTAGTCTCTTCAATTGCACTATAGTTCCCTGTGCTTCCCAGCATCGAAACCCTACCAATTAGAATGCACAACTTCGAGAGGGTGAATCGGAGGAGCTAACGAGATCACACGGTGGCCAACTGGTAAACAACTAACCAATTTCGTCCAAGTTGTCGGTTATACAAGAAACTGATTTATAGCAATTGTAAACTTCCAAGTTCGCTCAAGAACTTGAAGCGCCCTTTGGCATTGTTGAAAGTTTAACGTCGATTGGACGATATGATTAGCAAGTTCGTGCCAGTTAATTAAAACCGACTATCGGAGACGGAGTGATGAGGATTTTTCTTTTTAAAGTTAGCGTACGGGAATGAAGAAGAATACCTAATTTCCGGTAGTAAATTATTTTTTTAGCAAGCGATTTTTTTTAAGAGGAGCCAAATTTTTTAAGAGGAATAAATTATTGCAGGATGAGTTTTACAATCGTCATCGTTAATTGAAAAATCAATGTGAAATTCTATATATGAACTCGAAAGAATCCAAAAAGAAAGTTCGTATAGCGAAATTTATTATATAAAATACAGTAATATCGTCGAAACTATCATCAACTCCATTAAAAAAAAAAAAAAAAAAAAAAAAAAAAACTGATTACAACCAATTTTAACGGAGTCGAATGCAATTGAAGAGGCTAGCGAAAACTTCCAAACAATTGGAAAAAATTCACCTCAACATTCGAAAATGTTATGCTTTCAGCTCTAAATAAGTCTACCACCTCACTAATCGCATAAACCTTCAACGTTCCTTTTCAACTTAAGTAAAGGTCACACACAACGCGTTTGTCAGCCTACTGGCCAAACTGGTTCTCTATACCAGTTCACCTGTATCATTTCTTGATACGAGTGATACGCCAACTGTGAGCCTCCAAATAAGCATGACAAACAAAGAAATTTTCCATCTGATGAAATTCACGTTTCAACTGCAAATTAGCAAAACGCCACAGAGGACTTTCAAGTCCGTTTACTTACCACCTTTATCACTATTTAAACGTGAGCTATTCTTATTAGATATATAAATAAATTTTGAATTGTACTGTACTATTGATCATCCAATGCACACACCCGCCTGCACGACTTTTGCCATGTGTGGTTGACTAATTTTTAAATAAATGTAATTCGAACAATTAAAAGTTCAAGATGAGGGGGAGATTGAGATTGCGAATTTTTTTGGTTTATTATTCAATAATAAACCATTGTAATCGCCCAAGGAAAAAAAAATTTCTAACCCCCACTCAAAATTTGATGTTTTACGTTTCAAAGCATGTAGAATCCGAATATCCAATAAAAAAAATTCTGTCCGTCCGCCGTACGCCGTACTATAATTGCTACATTCTTGAAATTTTCATCAAAAATCAATCTAGGTCCTACGATGGCCCAATTCTTGAACCACATTGCTAGCTCAATTTTAAGGGTATTTTTGGGGGGTTTTGAGGGGGAGAAAATTCATATTTTCCAAGGTTTTTCAGAAAAATGTGTACGTGATATCAAATTATATAGATTTTTGGACGCTGAATCGAATGAGACCATCGCCAGGTCGATAGCTTTATTGGTTCTCGAGTTATCGCAGCTTTTGTGCCGAATTTGGGAGATTTTCAGAAATTTGACATGAGGGTTGACTCGAGAGTTCTTGGAGCTATAAAAATGGTTCTATAGTCATTGGAATGGTCGTCAAACACTCTCTCCAGCTGTATCGTTAGGCAATAAGTTTAGCTTTTAATTAGGAAATTAAGAAAAATAAAAATGATTAAAATTACAATAGTTGCTACGGAGTTTTCCCCTATAGTTACCATCTGTTTTTCGGTGGGAACGTTCACAAATGTTCGGAATATTTAAAATGACAAATGGATAGTCTTCTTAAATCAATATTGAAGCGAAATAATTCCGGAACCAGTTCCGGAACTGGTACCGGAACGGAACTGGTTCCGGAACTGGTTCCGGAACAGAACTGGTTCCGGAACGGAACTGGTTCCGGAACGGAACTGGTTCCGGAACGGAACTGGTTCCGGAACTGGTTCCGGAACAGGTTCCGGAAATGAACTGGTTCCGGAACGGAACTGGTTCCGGAACTGGTTCCGGAACGGAACTGGTTCCGGAACTGGTTCCGGAACTGGTTCCGGAACGGAACTGGTTCCGGAACTGGTACCGGAACTGGTTCCAGAACTGGTTCCGGAACGGAACTGGTTCCGGAACTGGTTCCGGAACGGAACTGGTTCCGGAACTGGTTCCGGAACGGAACTGGTTCCGGGACGGAACTGGTTCCGGGACGGAACTGGTTCCGGAACGGAACTGGTTCCGGGACGGAACTGGTTCCGGAACTGGTTCTGGAACGGAACTGGTTCCGGAACTTGTTCCGGAACGGAACTGGTTCCTGAACTGGTTCCGGAACTGGTTCCGGAACGGAACTGGTTCCGGAACGGAACTGGTTCCTGAACGGAACTGGTTCCGGAACGGAACTGGTTCCGGAACTGACCACTTTTACATAGGTGTATTACTCAGAGGCGAGAAAGAGCTATCAAAATCCCACAATTTGGTGTATTTAATTATATTTTTATGTTATGTCCCCGCGGAGCTATTAACGTTTGAAGAAAAGTCAAAACACGTTTTTTGACATAAAGTGGAATATATCTCGAGAGCTATTACATACACCAGAAATTTTCTTATTTTTAATCGATTTTACATTAAATTTCCTACATTTTCTTCCAAAGCACCTAATTGTTCCCATTTCGAGAACGTGACGAAAAAAAATCCCAAAGTTGAAACTGCAAAAGTATGAAAATCGTAAAAAATTCAAAAAATATTATCAATTGTTCGAATTCGATTATTTTCACTTTAAATTCGAATTCTACGTCTAATTTCCTGTAAGAATCATAAATTAACCAAATTTGAACAGTACTGTAAGTATTTGCAACGGATTTTCAAAGTTGAAAAACGTAGGAGTGGCGTACTAAAACCTGGAAAAACTGATAGTTGTCGTGAAATTGCCACCGTTTTGACGTCACATTCGGATTCAGCATTAAATTTCCTATAAGAATAGCTTTCAAAATCGCTTTAAAACAATGATTTAATATTTCGCCCTTACCGATGCCAGCGGAGCTCGAGAATTCGGCCGGCGAAAAACTCGATTTACGGAAAATAATTTCTCTGGCTCTGTTTAAATTTTTTTCACCAAATTTTTTGCTATGTACGTGTGTGAGGCGTTCAAATGAAGACTCCTGCATAATAAAACAATTGATTATCATAAATTTTGACCCCGAAAATCACGGTTAAAGTCCAATTTTTGAGCTTTCAAAGACTGATTTTTTTGGACCACTTGCAGATTTTTCCGAGAAATAAAAAAAATCACAAAAATACATCTTGGTAAGGCACAACTTTCCTGAAAATTTCAGATTTTTATCTGTATTGAGAGAGGAGTAAAAAATCGTTAACTGTTCGGTTGAAAAAAATCGCAGGGGTACCCCTTGGATTTTTTGCGAAAACGTTTTTGGAATAGATTTAGCTCAAATTCAGCATAATGATACTTGATGATGTGCATATCAATAATATATGGTTCATTCTTTGTTTCTTTCGCACTAAATAGATGAAAAGAACGGTTGAAGTTGAAAAATGTCATGTTTTCGTGTATCCAGTTCCGTAAACGGAGTTTTCCCCTATAGTTACCAATATGGTATCGGTGGGAACCATAATATTCCGAACACTTTAAATATTATTTAAAATGACAAATGGATAGTCTTCTTAAATCAATATTGAAGCGAAATAATAATAAACCACTGTTAAATCATTTGCAGCGTTTTTCCATACTTTTATTCTTCGGCTGAGGCATCTTCAGGGCTGCATAGGTCCATCTGGTACCTATGACCTATGCATCTGGTCCATAGGTACCAGATGGACCTATGCAGCCCTGAAGATGCCCGAATGGGCGAAAGATCTCGGCCGAGGAATAAAAGTATGGAAAAAAATTCGCAATCCCAATCTCCCCCTCATCCTGACAATATTAGAAAAAGAGCGACACCCAAAAGAATTGAAAGTTGTGAAATCAGCGAAATCCTTTGAGTCAAAAATGATTCACCGCTATTTCCAGAGCACGTGCGCTCCCTAATTATTCCGAGGGTGGAGTTTTCGGCTCGGAACAAATTCCTTATCAATAGGTAGCCGGAATTAGGTACGAGAAGTCGAGGAGTTCGCACTGCTCAGCAGAGTTGGTCGGCCGGTTAGTTCGGCACAGATAAAACAATATGAATACAAATCAAGCGCTATCAGCTATCCCTTCTATTCCTTCAAGTACATCCCCAGCGATCCAAACATCCTTGTCCTGCAGGTCCACTGGTCGTCCATATCATTAGAAACCGCAACTCGGCTCTCGGTGGCTTCTCAAAAGTCGAAGCACGTGGTCGGCCAGATAAACAGAGGACTTTATTGAGGTTCCTGCGGATCTATAAAAGTGGTCGCCCACGAAACCTTCCTCATCGTTGCGAAACTGAGGCAATAAATATTGAACTGTTCCCATCGTCGACCGTTCGTGGTAGAGAACTCATTTTAGAACAATTCCAACCGTATACTTCGCCGGTTTGAATTACTGTTGCTATTTATCTCGCGATTAATTTATTTATGAGAGTCCACGCTTTCGAAAACTATAGTCTATTCGGAACGGCGGTGGTTTTTATTAAAGCGAACGCTATAAAATGAAATTTATATAATGAAAATATTCTCTGAACATTTTGAGAAAAAGTGCTTGCCTATTTTGGCCCGGAAGGTTCAATTGTGATCAATTTCGAGACGGTTTCTTCCTCGGGACGATATCGACGGTAGCAATCACGCACCCGATACGATGGTCATTTTTATGTGCGTTTAAGGTGAATCTGTATTTACCGTAGAAGAAAGACGGTATCATAGATACGTCCAGTATAAGAGGCCAATTATTGATTGTGTAGTTTCCCTGTAACAACAATGTCCATTTCATGATTAATTTTAAGCCTGAAAGACGGAGCACTTCTTAGGCAAAAATAATTATAGCGAGTTTTCTTGGCTCGCGTCTCTCAGAAATACGTGATGATTTAAATTCCGTAGATGATATTCTTCTTACTTGAAATTGTGGCACGTTCTACGGCTGAATTGAATAAAAAAGAAAAAAAAAAAAAAAAAAAAAAAAAAAAAAAAAAAAAAAAAAAAAAAAAACGCTGCAAATGATAGTAAAGTGGTTTATTATTCCTTCGCTTCAATATTGATTTAAGAAGACTATCCATTTGTGATAGTAATTATTCCGAACATTTGCGAAGATTTCCACCGAAAAACAGATTGTTAACTATAGGGGAAAGCTCCGTAGCAAATATCATAATTTTAATAATTTTTATTTATTTTAATTTCCAAATTGAAATCTGAATTTTTCGCCTTACGGTATAGTTGAAGAGAGTGTGTCGACGAGCATTCCAACGAGTATAGAAAGTTTTATAGCCCCAAAAACCTTGAGTTATACTCCATGCCAAATTTCCGAAAATCTCTCAAATTCGACACAAAAGCTGCGATAACTCGAAAACCAATTGAGACTCGTCGATGGTCTCATTCGATTCAGCGTCCAAAAATCTATAGAAATTGATACTACCTAAATACACATTTTTTTTAAACCTTGGAAAAGATGAATTTTTATCCCTCAAAACACCCCAAAAATACCCTTAAAATTGAGCTAGCAATGTGGTTCAAGAATTGGGCCGTCGTAGGACCGAGATTGATTTTTGATGAAAATTTAAGAATGTAGCTATTATAGTACGGCTTTCGGTGGACAGACAGAATTTTTTGAATCGGTTGTTCGGATTCTACATGCCTTGAAATGTAAAAAATCAAATTTTGAGGTGGGTTCGACATTTTTTTTCTTGGTCGATTACAATGATTTATTATTGAATAATAAACCGAAAATCTAATCTAATCGAAAGTTTCTCAAAAATTGGGTAAATTCTGTGGAAAATTAATTCTTATAAAATTCTAGTTGCCCGAACTTTTAATTTATAATCATGAACCAATTTAAGACTCGTGTTTCCGATGGACTGATTTTTTTTTGCATCGGAACTGGGCGAAAATTTCTAACTGCCTGTATAATATAATACTTTAGCTTACTTTTGGTATTGGACATTGATCTTTTATCCCAGCATTCTTGAAAACAGATTTCAACGTAGCACCGGCGAACTGTCTCACGGTTGAACAACCTTTCAAAAAACGATACTTGTAAAAATTTTCTTTCCAGCCTCCGTTAGTGAAAAGCGCCATATCGACGATACCCTGAAAAAAATTGAGATTTATAGAACGGAAAAAAATCGACGAGCAATAGCTACCGTACAAAAGACTCACCACCAATGAATCGTCCAAGTCGATATTAAAGCTGATATTGGCGTTAACCGCATAAGTGGTTCTGTTGTACTTGTTGATGCGTACTTTGAAATCTATCTTATCCCCAACGTGTGGCTTGCAGTTTTCAATAGTACGAACTGCCAAATCAAATGGACCCTGGAACGAGAAAATATGCAATTTCAGAAAAAAGGCCGCAAATTATTGTTCAATTTTTATAATTCGTTTGCTTCAATTATGATTTAAGAGAACCATCCATTTGTGATAATATATCTACAGAGAACAATGTGAACGTTTCGATCGAACAGATCGGTAACCAATGAGGAAGCTCTCTTAATCACCTATGGTAATTTGAATTATTTTCATTTTTCTTAATTTTCTAACTGAAATTAGAATTATTTGCCCAACGGAACAGCTGAAGAGAATGTTTCGAGAGCGTTAGAGTTTAAATCGATTTTTACATTTTTGAAAATTCACGATTCATGTCAAATTTGTGAAAATTTTGTAAATTCTAGACGAAAGCTGTGATAACTTGAGAACCATTATCGACCCCGCAATGGTCTCATTTGATTCAGCGTCTAAAAATCTATGGAAATGAATACCAGATACACTTTTGTCTGAACATCGTAGGAAAACACGAATTTTTTCCCTCTAAAATACTAAAATTCTCCTCTCTCTCCCTTCAAATTGAGGTAGCGATTTGATCAATGAATTGATGCATTTTCATACCAAGGTTGAGTTATGGTCATTATCTCAAGAATGCTGAGGAAACTATAATAGCTGTACTATCATAGTTTCCTCAGAAAAGTGTTGACGGCGTTCGGTGGATTTTTTTTATTGAATATTTGGATCCTACATGCCTTAAAACGTAAATCATTGAATTTTTAGCGGGGTTAGAAAAAAAAATTGTCTAATAATAACAAAAAACCATTAGCGTGAAACGCAATTCAGTGCAACTGAAGAATTCTTCAGATTGAAATAAAATACGTACATTATCGTAGCAAAAAAAAAAAAAAAAAAAAAAAAAGAAAAATGAATAAAAATATACAAAAGTAATCAAAATAAAAAATCAATTAAAAAAATGTTTTTAATCCAAAATCCAAAATGTTCGAAATTCTTTCATATTTTGTACCAATGTAGATAAATCCGATATACACATTGAAAATGAATAAACTCACCATTTTCTGCGTATCGGCAACGTAGCAATAAATAAGCAAGAGCGAAACGAACTTGGCCATATTCGATTCCATCATTCACGAAATTCGGAATTTCGATAGCGACAAAAAAATTTAAATCAACTGTGCCTGTAAGCATTGAAGCCAAAAGTATTCACAATGGAAAGTATCAGAAACTAGATATCGTTGGGAAGCGATATGAAATGCTCGTTAATGAGATAGTAGTTAGTGCCAGGGCGGTATCAGATAGCTTCAATTTGTCCCATCTCCGATGTCCGTTTCGATATCGTTGACGACAGTTAAAATGACCAGATATTTTGCTTGATTCGTCTTTGCGTTTGATTAATGATGTTTTCATCAGTACAATATTCACTACATACAACATTATTTTATTCACAGTAATATATTAATTTAATACAGAGATAGTGAGCTATTGAACAAGCTGCTGACTTTGACCTGAAGATACGAATAATTTCGTCCGAAAAGGATTTTAATCTCAGTCGAATTTGTACAAATTATCCCTGCAGTACATTTGGGTACAAGCATTGTTAAACAAACGCTGAACCATACATTCTACGTAAAATTTATATCATGTTACTTTTGAGCCTTTCTTCATTTGGATTTTATCCCAATCCTGGGACTAACGTTGAACATGCATTGAACTACTTTGGTAAACTCTATCCAATTTTGACTGGACCTAACCAGAACTAACACTAATCATCCCTTGACGGCTTGAGGAAAGGGATCTTGTGCAGCATTTATAAATTGGAGAGTGCTTATAATCATTCGATGAGAAACTTAAATAAAATATACAAAATATCAAAGAAATAATAAAGATGGGTGATCGACCCTTGTTAAATATATTTTGGAGTCGTATATTATTAGTGTTAGGGTCTAACGAAATTACAAGCGTCTCTTTCAGTGAGTTTTCGGATATTATATTTCCTTCCACAACAGGGCTTAGAAACTGGTATACACTGCAATACAATGGTCAGTGTCGGAATGCACATTGTACAGTATTGTACATTTTTTTAAAACATTTGTCTTTGCTGGAAATTGGAAAACATAACTTTCTAAAGGAATAACACTAAAATGTTAATAGCACTTATCCTTAGAAATTTCATCAAACATTTGAATGTAATTATATTAAACAACTTACAAACTTAAGATAAACTATACTAAAAATATAATATAAAGTAGTATTATAATACTATGATATATAACAGTAGCAACCACAAAAAAAGAAATAAAATAAATAAAAGTAAAAAAAATAATAATAATAATGAAATATTAATATTAAGGAATTGCAGGCCTAACTATTTTACAAAATGTCCAATATACAAAATCTTGCCTCCCGTTTGCTGGGATAGTTGTTCGTGATTTTTAATGTTACACTAAGTATATTGTTTTTTCACAATTTTGTTTTGTAAATTTTTATCTATTTAATACTATTTTTTTTAATACCAATTGGAAACTCGAACTTTGAATGATTTATTTTCATCATTTTTTTTTTTTCATGAATGACCAACCTTTGTAATGCCTTCGGGTTTATTCAAATAAATAATATTGATTGATGTCCAATATTTACCCTAACTAGCACTAATCATCTATTAGTAGCTTGATCTCATCAGCTTAATCCCGATCTTCGGAGCTCGGAGACACCAGTTGATATTTTGAAGAACACAATTATTCAGCCACTGGTGCGCCCAGTGATTTTTTTCACAGAAGGTAAAATAATTCCAAACAATTTTTCTGGCATTGCTTTATATTTCGTCAAACCGTGACGTTTCGAGATTGTTCATTCATCAATTTCGAGATTGTTTTTTCGTCTTCGGTATGACATCGACAATAGCACGCATGCATACGATTCGACGATAATCTTTCTGTGCCGTGATTGTGAATCTGTATTTACCGTAGAAGAAAGATGGTATCATCGCTACTTCCAGGTTAAGAGGCCAATTTTTCAGTGTGTGGTTTCCCTGTAACAGAGATTTTACATAGTTATAATTTTTTAATTTTATTTAACCGCCCTGAAAAAAGATTATCCACAGTATATGTATTTATGCCCACTTTTGCTATGGGGCATCGATCTTTTATTCCAGCGTTCTTGAGGAGAGATGTCAACGAAGCGCCGACGAAACTTCTAATAGTTGTGCAGGCCTTCAAAAAGCGCTGTTTGTAGAAATTTTCTTTCCAGCCGCCGTTCGTAAAGAGCGCCATATCAACAATTGCCTGAAAACATTGGATTATACGAGGGCTTCGTCGATTGCTCATTGAGGACGATATTGCTTCGGTATAAAAGACGTACCACCAATGTATCATCTAAATCGACTTCAAAGCTGACATTTGCATTAACTGCGTAGGTGTTCTGTTGTATTTGCTGATGCGTACTTTGAAATGCATCATATCGCCAACTTGAGAATCGCAGTTTTCCACAGTGCGAACCACCAAATCAAACGGCCCCTATCGAGAAAAATACAGTGCGAATCAGCTAATGAGCCCTAAAATGAGCCCTAAAGTAGCTCTAAATGAAAGTAAAATATTTTTAAGGATGGTAATAAAGAAAATCTTTTTTTTTTGTGCCACATTTTATTTCTCCTTGGCGATCGATTTTGACAGGTCATCCTTATAACCAAAGTTTCAATAAAAAAATGTATGCATACGAATAAATTTTTACAAAACCAGTTGTGCGCAGTATTTCCAACTTCGAGTCGGAAACAGGTATAACCAACTATAAATTCAAGAAACTCATATAAAGGTCGAAACATTATTCAATAAATAAACTAACCATTTTTTGCGTTTCGGCCACGTAGCAAAAGATTAGCGTTGTCGATACGAACATGGCAATATTACTCCATTTTATGCCAGTCATCGCATTCAAATTCCGCTTTGTCCGAGGGAATAATTATCAATAATTTTTAAGCGATGGAAATCGATTCGTACTCCAATTTTCAGCTGTCGCAACATGCGAAAAATCCGAAACTAGGCAGCTATTGAATACATTGTGACCAACGTGATGAAAACCAGCTCGCTAATGAGATGTCTACTAGCCCGTACGATCAGATAGTTTCTATTTGTCCCGGTCCTATTAAAAGATTTCCATCGCTGACGAATTGACGAGTAGAAACATTACGAATCGTTGGTTTTTACAAATCGTTGGTTTTTGTTCTTTTTGTGTTTTTTTTTTTTTTTTTTTTTCAATCGTGGACGTGGATAATTTTACGAAGTAACCTAAACTTTTTTCGTTCTCGTTAGAAAGAACTCGCAAACGAAAATAACTTTTTCGAATGCGTGGCGTTAATTTCGCTTTTCAGTGTACAACGTATCAATTTGCAAATCAATGTGTAAAATGCGTAAAAAATTTATATAAATTTTTCTCGAATCCGAGTGGAATTTCAGTTGATGTCTGTTGTAGTTGATTTGACTGTTGAATGTTTTCTGTCTCGAGTCTCGACCTAAAGTTGATTTCCGCTTGCAAATTTGAACAAGCGAAAGAACTGTGGGATGAGGTATTCGACCCTTCGGTTAGAGATATTCACAACCCACCATCACTTTCATCCCGACAGGGTTGACTGATGTTTACTCTCCTCATAGTCAACAACATCCATGACCTTTTCGCTGCTAAACCCTTCACAAAATACAAACAAGCGGAATACTCAGGTCGGACAGCTTCTGTTAGAAGCTTTATCTGTTATAGAATAAATAAATGATTGTGTAAATATATCGGTGGAAGATTTCTCCGGTTTATTACCGGATTAATTTTAATATTGCATATTTTAATCTCGCCGCGCATTTTTTTTCTATATTGACTATTTTTCATAACGAGAATTATGCATTAGATGGAAGCTATCGAATTTTCCGGGCCGGAGAATCATCGGCGCTTCAATTATTCGACTGTCCAGCTCATTAATGATCCTAATCGTACTTCACCTTTCGATTCTGTCGCTCGTTGACAACTTGATTCGCAATGTCTGGCGAATGTGACAATAAAAGAGCGTTGTAATGGCTTGCTTTTGTACCTACTACAATTATTTTCGACAGGTCGAAGGTTTCGTTCCGGAACCGGAATCGGCATTCGGCTCTGCAAATCGTATAAAAGATGGAATATATACCATTAAAAAAAAAAAAAAAAAAAAACCAACACAATAACCGGTTATTTTTTCCGAGAAAAAACTTCGCTCTGCTCACTATCGAATCAGTTGGTATTTTATGGGCTTCTCGAGAGTTGGGAGTTCACGAAGTTAAACAATGGCTTCAGCCATAAAAGTTCTGTTTGTTTTTGCAACCATCGCTGCCGCGTCGCTGGTAAATTTATTAAATTTTCATTACGCGATAAAACCGCTCCTACTATTAAATATTCTTCTTAGCTTTTATTATTAGGTACTAACCTAATTCGCGCGACGAAAACTCAAAACGAACAGGTTCAGCTGAAAAATTAATTGTTCACGTTCAAATCCGCTCTTTTTCCAGTCGTAATTTTCCACTGAGACGATTTCTTAATTTAGATTCTGTACTTACAGGCTAAAAAACCGGAACTGTATTATTTTCCAGCGAGCCCTTCTTGTCAAATCGTCAGGATGACAGCCAATGTTTTGGGAATCGATTTGAATATGATATTTGTCAATATATTGAGCGATCAAGAGCTAAATCCTGAGTTTCTGAAGGTGAATATCAAGTTTAAATAGTTTAAATTTTACCTCAACGTCAAGGAATACAAAAATGGCTGATGATTCATTTGTAAAACGAACTGCGGTTCCAAGTACGTTAATTGTCACTTGAGTTTATTTTTTCAGATTAATCCGCAGCACACAATTCCAACTCTAAACGATAATGGATTTGTCATGTCTGAAAGGTAAGCGACTATGAAATGAATTGTGGAGCTGCCATTATTAGAAAATATAATACTCTGGAATGAATATTTCTCGGAAAGCTTTCCGTGATCGATTCAGTTAGTTATATTTTTCAAATAATCTGAAGAATATGCGTAGGTTAGAATACGTTTTTTAATTTTAATTTTTATCCAAAGGACAGAAAGCTATCCGTTCTGCCCAAAAGTGCTGTCAATATTGGTTAACTTGAAGTGCATAAATTTAAAACTACTGTTGAAATAAGTTGAAAAAAAATAAAATCCATTTTTTAAAATTTTTTATTTCTAGTATTTTTCATCTAATTTTACTCCTTATCGCATGATGGAATTTTTTCAGTCGAGCGATCGCAGCCTATCTAGCCGACTCGAGCCCGGAAGGTGAAAAACTTTATCCGAAAAACCTCAAAAAACGAGCCAAGGTCGATGAAATGCTGTATTTTGACGCTGGACGGCTTTATCGCGACTTGGAAGACGCATACGTGAGTCGAAATTTGTTCGTTCCGAAATCGCTGTTAGATGAAAAAAACTTGATTGATCCCATTGATTGTCGCAGGAAATGGTTGCAATGGGCTTAAGAGTTGCGAGTAACGGATCAGCGGGCGAGAACAACGTGGCAGGTTTTGAAGATTCGCTAGCGATACTGGAGCATTATCTTTCTAAGAGCGAATGGGCGGCAGGCGACCAAATGACACTAGCAGATCTGTCTTTGCATTCGACTGTTTCAACTGCTCAAGTGAGAAAACCGTACCGTACAAATACGCTAAGACATCCGCAACTAAATTATTCATACTGATCTTCTTCCTATTTCAGACTATCGGCCATAATCTTGAGAAATATCCGAAAATCGTTCGGTGGTTGGAAAAAACGAAAGCAGCAATACCCGATTATCAAGCTGCCAGTCAAGATGGTCTAAATATGTGGAAAGATATGGTAGCGACCATACCATAAATAATGAAGAATATTATCATTTCATTATAAGAGTTGAACAAGTGGCGGAGAATAAATTGAATGCATATTAAACGTGTGTGTTTATTTTTGCTGAGAACAGAGCTAAGTCAAAGAAGGCAACGGACCGGAAGTAGTGTAGTTACTAAGCTCAGCTAGGAGTTGAATAGGAATTACGAATTACTCGTATGAAACTTCAAGTGAGGCTCTCACAGGAGTTCAAGAATCTGCGGTTGAAAGATACATGGACCTGAAATGTATTGACCGTCCAAGGATATTGTACCACAGCCCATTCTACAGGGCTGCGGAAAGAAAATGGTCGAAATAAAAAATGTGGGGATGAAAATACGAAGAAAATTATACAAAATAAAAATATGGAGTAAATAATGTAAAGAAAATACAAATAACGGAATGATATGGAGGCAAAAATAAAAGTACGGAGAATATATTTATAATTTTTCTAACTCTTCTCATCAGAATATTATAGCAATATTAATTAAATTATTATACCTAGTAAGTATTATAGTAATAATATAGAAACTATATTTTCAAGGGGGTTTCATAGAAGACACAATAATATATGTTTTATTAATGTATCCACTCTAATTCCAAACTGACCCACGCGAATTCCACTTCACTTCAACTTCACATCCGCTTCACTTCCACTTCGCTTCCACTTCCTTCCGCTTCACTTCCGAACCACTTCTATTTCACTTCCACTTCACATCCCCTTCACTTCCACTTCAGATCAACTTCACTTCCATTTCACATCCACTTCACTTCCACTTGCTTTCCACTTCACTTCAATTTCCCTTCCACGTCGCTTCCGCTTCCTTCCGCTTCACTTCCGCTTCCTTCCGTTTCACTTCCGCTTCCTTCCGTTTCACTTCCCATTCACTTCCGCTACACCTCCGCTTCACTTCCGAACCACTTCTATTTCACTTCTACTTCACTCCTGCTTCACTTCAACTTCATTTCTCCTTCACTTCTACATCACTTCACGCACATATTCTCCCACTTTTACTCCACTCCACTACTCTCCACTCCAGTACTACTTCATTTCCACATCACGCGCATCATCGAAGTCGTTTGCAGTGAAGTGTGAAACTGTTATAATCGATTTCGTAATGGGCAAGTTCCTTCGGCCAACTATTGCGATAATTGTGTGATAACACCGCCGAGGACAACAATCGGAACTTCTCGTACGACCACGCGAGCAAGTCGAGACCATAATATCACAATATCGCAACCACAGACGCCCGAGGAATCACAATAGCAAACTTCGGCCGTTTCTGCTATACGCGAATGAGTTTGCTATTGCCGTCATAATTGGGCGTTGAGGTGTTCCCAACCTCGATCACATAAAGTTCAACTGATGATGGCTTTACAACTGAGGGATCATAAACTCATCCCCGAGCCGGCCGTAGTTTCTGAACTTCCCAATTCATCGGAGAGTTCAACTCCGAGAGCAAACGGCCGAACTTGCAAAAACTGTCGATGCTCTTTCAATACTTGGTTGTTATTTTGAATTAAGAAGAAACAATTCAACAAGATCAGCTAGTAATGGTTTTTCCAGCCTAGATTGTCGAATATGTTTAAAGTTGTTGTCTCCAAGGTTTTTTCCTTTTCTTTAGTGTTTGTGTACTCGACGAACGTGACATTTGCATATTAATTCATTGAATTATACATGGACATTTTTTGTTTATTATTATATCATAATTATTTATGTAAATAATTGAAACTTGATTTGAGGATTTTCTACGAGATGAACAGCATAGCAGTAAAATAATTGCTCCAACGAACCGACAATATTCTCAGGCTATGCTGAAAAATACGTTGGCCGTATTTTTCTCGAAATTCTCCATCCGATTATTTTCGAACGATAATAAAAAAATCGTCGAAATATCTTTCATACAAGTTTTAATACCGATCCAGCGAACGTTCTATTTCCTGCTTTCGGCGTTGTTACAAAATAGAAATCTTCTGCCCGTTTTCCGGTATGCCAGTTTCCAGAGATCAACGCTCGAGTGGAGTCAAGAGGGACGGCGAAGTTCGGCCCAATACGCAAACAGTCGATTTATAGTCCCATCCAACAGCAGCTGTCGTCAATGACGGTTGGAAACGCCTAAAATAGAGGCAGCTCTTCCCTCTCGGGCTCGGCCGTCAAGCGGACGAGAACGCGTTGGTCAGTCGAAGTTTCGTCGGTCTTGTCAAGGGCTGGGCGGCTTGACCTGTATGAGGGCGAGCTATAGCTCCAAAGCGTTCATTAATTGATGGCTTTCTCAGCTCTCAGCCTGTAAACAGTTGTCAAGTTTTATTTAGGGTCGAACCTGATTGATGAGCTTCATTTTTCCAGCCATTCAAGCCCACGGGGCCACAGTTAACGCTCGCTTTCGCCTGCTATATTTCCGGCGAAAACCGCGTTAGCACGGAACTCGTAGGTGGACAGAAGACAGTGAAAAATTGACATTGCAGGTCAATGTAGGATTTAATCTAACCTCCTAACGATGAGCAATGATGGCACTAATAGAAGTAACAAATTAAACCAAGGAGGTAAATAACTTATTCCCTTAAAAAAAAAAAAAATTTTTTTCATAAAATTTTCATAGAACAAGACTTTTCTGAAAAAGTGAGTAGCTTTCAATCTTGATTCGTATCTCCAAAGGTGTCTTGAGAGCAACGTGCGACTCAGAGGCTCGAGACGAAGCTTCAACAGCGTTTCAATTGGCTACCAATTATCGCCATAATTTGCCCCGCTAAAAATAACTTGGGCACCAAAGGAACAAAAATTTTCCACCGGGTATGAAATAATGTAGGTCTACATATGCCAATTTTAGCGACACGGTTCTGGCCTTTCCTCCATGAAAACCATACGTGAATGGCACGATTTCGTTTTCTTTCTCTCGCTATAGGAGAGACTTGTCGAAGAATGAAACGAGGAATCGGTCGACCTTTGACTGATTACGTTCGAGCTCTTTCCTTTCGAACGTTTCACGGTCCAGTTGCCCAATCAAGCCGCCTCTAATTTGCTACAATGACTTCTCTCGAACACCTCCGTTGTTTTCTCAAAGAAACCCTTCGAGGATTCTGATGAACTAGCTTATCCCTTGCGAATGGCTTCTATTTCTTCACGCTGTTGTGAGAATCAGTAGTCCAATTCTATACAAAAAATTATATTTTTTTTTCAAATTCAAATAAATTGAACGTTGAAATAAACGTACCAAGCTGAACACACATTTTGCCAATACATATAAGATGAATTTAGACAAGAAATTGCTCAATACGTGGCACTTACGAGAATAGTTAATCAAAACAATATTGGTCTCCTTTGTAGAAGGTCATAGGTCCGTTTCACTTCATCTCCACTTCATTCTATCAGCACTTCACTCGCACTCCTCTCCACTTCAGCCACACTTCAGCCCCACTTCCACTTTCCTCCCACCGATTCCCCACCCTACGACCTATTCCCCCTCCACTCCCACATATGACTCCCCTCTCACTCCCCCTGCACTCCACTTCATTCCCCTCCACTCCCTTCCAACTCCAATCCACTCCTACTCTTACACAACCTGTCCTACACAAGGAAAACACCTTTTCGACCGGCTATGAAATAACGTAGGTCTACAGATGTAAATTTTAGAGACACGGTTCTGACCTTTCCTCCATGAAATCCATATGTGGATGACACGATTTCGTTTTCTTTCTCTCGCTATAGGGAAGACTTGTCGAAGAATGAACCGAGGAATCGGTTGACCTTAGACTGATAACGTTTGAGCTCTTTCCTTTCGAAGCTAACATTTCACGGTCCAGTCGCCCAATCAGGTCACCTCTAATAAGCTACAATCTTTCCTCCCTCCAATTCCCCACCACCAATCTATTCCCCTCCACTCCCAATCCCCTCTCACTCCCCTCCACTCACAATCTCCTCTCACTCCCCTCACACTCCACTTCATTCCCCTCCAACTCCAATCCACCGATACTCCACTCCACTCACACGCTACTTCTACTTCACTCCCTCTCCGGCTCTACTCCTATCTCCTTCTCTCTTCCACTTCCCTCATACTCCATACTAACAACTTCTTCATCCCTCGTCAATGTATAAAGGCACCGATTTAACCGCATACATTCTGAATGAACTGACATCGCATTTTACATACGCAATTACTAACGGAATCCAATCGCGCAGAGAGCGTTTCTCTTACTGAAATTAAACAAAGAGAGTGGTCTACTCAGAAATTATACGCCTATAAATTTATTATAAGATTGAAAATAGGTTAACGAGATGCATTCGTTTCGATTATCGTCTCAGATTCACGGCCCGAACCATTCATCCGAATATAAAGCAACTTTGTACAAGTGCTCCTATAGCTGCTGATGGTCATTAAAAAGTTTCGAGGAGCAGGTGGCGACCTCAGGCTGCGGGTTTCAAAAACACGTAATAACTTTAGAAAATCTCACCTTGAGCTTTTTTCCGCCCACCATCGGCCGCCCCGTACAATATAACGATGGCAATCAACATTCTCATTAGGGACCCGGCAATTAAAAACCGCACGCCCCGCTTGCCCGCAACTGAAGCAGTAAATATCCTTTTCACGGTTCGTGTAGATATAGAAATGAAATGTGAAAACGCTGCTACCTCGGAAAATGGAAAAAAAATGAGCGCTCGCCAACTTTCCTCTTTTCATTTCGCACTTAACTCTCAATAGTTTATCAGCTTTTCCATAATGGCTCGCGAGACGGATATTTTATTTTTAATTCATTTACCAATGTTCACGCCATGTACTTTTGTGCATTGAATGGTGGACACTATTTTTGAATTCAATGAAAACCGACTCATTAATGAAATAAAACCAACGCGTTTATTATTCAAGGTTTATTATCTGCTGGACATTTTTCCGAATAGAACAACCCCAGCTCCTTTTGCCTTCATTCTTCAGGATTTTATTTTTGTAATTACCTTTGGAATAGTTTATAGCTTACGTAATATTGCCCATCTCGGACTGTCGGATAATCTCTCAATCATCGCATTAATCACATACGCTGTCGTATGACGTCCGTTCAGTTTATACTGTCATCACCGCGAGAGACCTTTCCATTCATGCAGATTGATCAAGGCAGATCATCTACCCATTTCATGCGGAGACCAACTTGCATACGACCGTCAGAGCCACCAAGATAATTGAACTGATCGATAGGCACATCCTTGCGTATAATTAATCATTATTTCAAGCGCTTCATCCTGATCATATTCTCTTTGATACATTTCTGGGTGGGGATGGAAAAATTATGAAACATTATTATTGTATTTTCTTGATGCGGTCGAAACTTTCAACTCATGTTCGAATAATTTTATCCCGCTCCGTTTAGAATTATTTCGGTCTCAGTAATATTTGAAGGTATCAAATTATCTTCGGCAGACGTGCTCTCGTGTTGTAGTTTCAGATGACGGCCCCCTGCTTACATGATAATGATGCTCGAAGGTCTTCAGGCGACTGATGCGTGATGCCGACAGTTGCCTACAGCAGATATGATGAAGGAAACGAGGCCTGACCTAGTACCTGCTCACCCGCCAAACATCTTATAAATTAATCCTCTCCCATACTGGATCACGTAACTCTCAGCTATGAACGCAATTTGTATCTCCTTGTCTTCGTTACATTCGCGACTCTTGACATCTTAGATTATCTTTCATACGGCGGAGGGGTTCGTTAGACAGGTGACGTACGCAGCGTCACTCATACTATCCTCTTCGCAGCCATCATCTAGTGCTTCCAGGTTATTCTTAGACGTCTTAACACAGCGTTACAACCTCGGTAGTATTTGAATTTCAGCTGGAAAAATGTGGGCATTAATTTCTTTAAAACCAGTTGGTGTGCATAGATCACACAGTACTTCCATGTTTGAGTCGGTAACTGGATAATATATACATTGAATATTGATTTTTACGGCCTTTAAAGATCTCAACAGCAGAAAAACGGAATACGGCGGAAGTACTGCGTGTGATCAAAACTATACATTACACGTTTTCTGAACATGGTCAAAGTCGGTAATATTTAAAGCAAATAGACCCGAAAATTACAAAAGCGCTCGAATAAAATAACTGGAAATGCGTTTTACGAAGATGTACTGCGTGTGACCCCAATAATAAAAATTAAGCGATATTCAGCTGTCATATAGAAACATTTAAAGTCTCCCAGCGTTCAAATATATTCATTTTTGCGGTGTGTAAAAATCGAAATATTGTCAATATGAGAACAACGCGGAAGTACTGTATGTGACCCACTTGATAAAAATCAGGCATCATTCAATCGCCGACCCCAACATTTTAAGACCTCGAACGTTCAAATACATTGAGTTTTGCGGCCTGTAAAAATCAAAATACAAACAAGCACTACCGAAATCGTGAAAAAGGCTCATAACGTGGAAGTACGGTGTGCGATCCAATATCCAAAAAATCAAGCGGCTTCTGCGCAACATAAGGAACATTTCAAGACCGCAAACGCAGAAAAATAGTGACTCATTAGCCTGTAAAAATCAAAATAAGAAAAAACTTTGAACGCTTATATCTCGGGAGTACTGTGTGTTATCCAGAATCCGGAAACGGCTAATTTTGCGTAATTACAGGAGAAAACATTCCCCCAAAATTTTCATGGAGTTTCATTCATTTTTCACGGAGATATGACGATTTATGTAATTTTTTGACCACAGACACTTGTTCAGAAAGTGTTTCTGAGTATAGTAGTATAAAGATTTCTTCCAAATTCGACTTTTTGGACGATCACAATACTTCCATTTACTACGTAAACATGGAAGTGAAAAATGGATAGTCAAAAACTTTAATTGAAAAACGTGTATATTAAAAATAAGTAGTTTTGTTCGTAGAAAACGCAATTTTATGATATTGAATTCGAATAGAAAAATGCCGATTTTCAAATCGAAAAATAATTTCCATTTTGAGTTCTGTGTTGCAGTTTTCCACAAGACCAGTGCCACGTTTGAGATCATCACAATCAGAACTAGAAAAAGCAGCTCACCGTCGACTATTCAATTCGAGACGTTGAAAGGGCTAAAGGTTTGTTTGAATTAAATTTACTAAGCCAACACGTGGGGCACAAATTAGAATTTATTTTTTCTTTCGTTCTCCCTTAGATTTACTTTACTTTGCCTTGTTTTCCCCTCGAGGGCACTCCTTTGTTTACTTACCTACTCAAAAAATAAAATTATTTACTCGCAACGGGCTGCCGAGAGAGGTTTCAATGTAAGCGTTATAAAATATTCAGTTGATTATAAAGCGCTCGGTGTCTTCTCGGTGAATTTTCGTTTTGCAGCTCTTTTAAGTCAACCTAGTAGCGCTTTTACCTTGGCAAAGCAGCTAACGTTTGATCTTTAATTCACATCCCTTCAAGATCAGAGCGCAATTCTAATTGTTTTCAGCCCGACGAATCTCCCGGTTCGCGAAATTCAAGTCTTGGAAGAAAATAGGAGTAAAGAAATGAGCATTGCTCGGATTTTCTCAATTACAATTTTCCATTCGGTTTCAAGTTCGTCGAAATTTCTGCTCCGCCCGTCGCCCATTGCCTAAACTCGTTTAATCTTTAGAAATTCCATTAACCATTTAACAGGCCGAAGGTCCTCGATATTGTGTCTAAGCATTGTTCGAGAGCGCCAAGCGGCAGAACGGCTTGTTGTTCCCTTATAACAGCCCAACTCCTCCTCACGTCCCATCTTGAATCCCAAAAAGGCTGCGCGCTTTGGGAACCTTCGACTTGTTTACATTGCGATAGTAAAGTTTGGCCGAAGTTTCAAAGACCTTTTGTACGGTCAAGTTTCAACTCCATTAGCCCAGAACGGCATAGCGCGGGATTCAACGACAATGTTGAATCGGCTGATGTCAAGGGGAGACATCTAACGACTATAGAATGACGCTATTAAAATTCTACCAAAGAACAATGTGAGAATGTTTTGGTAGTTTGAGAGGCCAGATTTATAAGTCGGAATTCACTTGGAGCGTAGACTGGGCGAGAGGCAATTTAAATAAAAATAGAGATCAGGGTATACTACTGAGATTATATTTTTTACAGTGTTGCCAGTTCTCAAGCCGAGATTAGGGGGGGGCCTCGACTCAAAAAGAGGGAAAATGGGTGTTTTTAAATTTGAAAAAGGGGGAAATATAGGGCCCCACTTGACGATGGCTCCCTCCTTTTCCCACTGCATTTTTCGATTGTATATCATTTTTTTCATCCGCGTATTCCTTCACAAAGATTCTTACTATATTACCATGAATCAATGTTGAAAACAATGTGAAACCAAGTGGGACACTACCCTACTTGGCTCTTCTGTGCAGATCCACAGTTGCACTACTTGTGTAATTAACCGACTTCAAACAAGGAGGAGGTTACTATGGTCGTCTAGCGGGATTTTTTTTTTTTTTTTTTTTTTTTTTTTTTTTTTTTTTTTTTTTTTCGGTATGTGTTGTCCACCGGCGTTCAGCTCCTGTACGTCCGATCGGGTTACTTTTTTTTTTGTTTGAAAGGGTTACTATCCAGGTAGGTCCCATAATTTTTTCAATTGAGTCCGTCCAGTAGTTACGTCTCCAGACGCGGAGAAACGCCGGAAAAACGTGATTTTCGCGAAAAAAGGAAGTTTTGACTTTGCAAGCGTATAACATCTAGAATACTTGCTCGATTGTTTTGTTTCTGGTGTCATTTTGTTCATAATTTATCTGCCTACAAGAGCCTGGCTCCAATTTTTCGTTCGGCATTCTAATATAGCGTGTAGAGAAGAAAGTGTAAAAAAAAACGTGATGCCGATTTTCACTTTTTTGAGGTTTTTCGAGCACCGTTCCCAACCACGTCGAGAAAAAAAATATGAACACTATTGCACTTGGAAGCACTTAGCTAGAGCTTTCTAACGATGGTAAAAAATCGAATTTAGGTGGCATAATAAGGGAGCAATCAATGTTTTAATGGACCTGTGTTTGAGACCTCATAACTTCCAAACGAAAACTGTTTTTCCATAGTTTTTCATCTTAAATTGTTCAAAGTTGAGTCTAGTTTACGTGATTTAAATTTGGTATTGATTGGACTAAAAGCAGATACTTTTTAGGCCGTATTTCTAAAAAATTTGTTTCAAATCACGTTTTTTGGACTATTTATGCTTGTATAAAAAAAACCACGTTAGTCATAGCATTCTCGTTAAAAGATTTGAATTCAGCGTTAAATTTTCAATAAATAACATGGTTTTGAAGGCCAAATAACTTCATTTTAATGCACAAACGTTTGGCGAATTTCTGAAATTTGGTTCGGATTCTCTCATTCAGTGTGAATGCGGATACGCTTCAGGAAATCATCACTCTATTATCGTTAGAGAAATAAAGAACGAGTGAATTGGTGCAATTTAGTAACCAGCAATGGTGTAGACAATTATTTGAGCTTTGTAAGGTGTATCAATGGGATCAAAGTATCCGGTATGTTGACCAAGAGACCCAAATCAGTGGATGGATTATTCCAAACGTTCAAACTCACTCTCAATCAACATAATAACATTGAAAATAGTTAGGTAATCATTATACTTTAGAACTTCAACGTTCAACGGACTTATGAATTGAGTTTGGACGGTTAGTAGTAAGTGACAAGAACACAATAATGAAAGCTAGGGAAAATTCTGTAAAGAGAGCTGTCCATAATTGTAAGTCACTAAAAAGAGAAAAATAAAAAAAAAACTTTAAAAAAAAATAAAACCGACTTCAAAATCTTTGTCTATAAAATACACTCTGAAAAGCAAAAAATAACAAAAATGTCCAACTTCGCAGCAACTCATTCGCCAACTACACATTTTAAGGACTACTTTACTACTCGTATTGACCTGACCACTTCCTGATTGATTGGATCACCTTCCCTAATAATATAAAAATTACTATTTCTCATTTCCCGAATGATTAAAAGATTTTCCTTTCACCTCTCAATTGCCTCCAGATTTATCATCTTTTGGAGTCGGCGCCTCTCTTATATATTGTATTGGAGAAGCCTATAGATTCCGAATTAGTAAGAATACAAATATCATGAGTTTTCACGATTCTTGAACAGAGCACATCAGCATTTATGAGAACTGATTATTAACAATATCTATTTGAAGGTGACTATTCACGCCTTTTCCTAAAAACCATTTCAGATTTCTCTAAGAATCTTTACGTCCAGACCCAGACTTATTACCTGGCACCTACTAATTTATCGTAAATTCATATTTATTTGTAACCATCGGTTATTTTGCCAGAGAGGCGCCGACTCCAAAAGATGATAAATCTGGAGGCAATTGAGAGGTGAAAGGAAAATCTTTTAATCATTCGGGAAATGAGAAATAGTAATTTTTATATTATTAGGGAAGGTGATCCAATCAATCAGGAAGTGGTCAGGTCAATACGAGTAGTAAAGTAGTCCTTAAAATGTGTAGTTGGCGAATGAGTTGCTGCGAAGTTGGGACATTTTTGTTATTTTTTGCTTTTCAGAGTGTATTTTATAGACAAAGATTTTGAAGTCGGTTTTATTTTTTTTTTTAAAGTTTTTTGAAGGACAGGTTGTGCAAAACCAGAGCTGAGTATAAAAATTGATAACGTACAAACATTTTCCTGAAAAACCTTGGAAATACGAATTTTCACTCCCTCGCAAACCCATCCCCCCTCAAAAAAAATCCCTCAAAAATTAAAGTAGCGATTTGGTTAAAGATTGGCCCATTGCCAAGATTGATTTTTGGGGAAAATGTAAGAATATAGTTTCTATAGTTTTGTCAGAAAAGTGTTGATGTCGTCAGGTGGACGGTCAGAATTTTTTTAGTTGGGTATTCGGATTCTATATGCCTTGAAATCCGAATTCTTCCTCCTCCTCTTAAATTTGAGGGGGTTAGAAAATTTTTTTTCTTGGGCCATTACAATGGTTTATTATTTAATAATAAACAAAAATCGGTAGATGATTCAGATATGTTCATGAAATTTGGCTTAGATGTGGACTTCAAATATTTGATAAAATAATTGGGCTCCTGTTTTGAAAAAAGAAACTCATTTAGAATCATCGCGCAAACGGCCGATGCGCAATTTTGTCATCCTTGAAATCCATGCAAGCCACGTGCAATTAAAAAAAAATAGAAGTAGAACACTGATATAAGAAGTGAGGGACACAGTTGAACAAATTATGAAGAAATTGAGTTACAGTAGATATAAAAATTAAACCATCAATCTTCTAAAACAATTTCATTTATTTCACATTTATGTACGCACCTTTCTATGAAGAAGCAGACAAATCACGCAGTAAACTTAAAAAAATTTCAACCAAGTGGAGTCAGCTTTAAACCGTCTCCTGTTGAGAGTTGTCGTTGAATCTGGAATGAATTAAGGGAATACCTTGGATTCAGATTGGCAAATTATGTAGCTTAATCTAGCCGTTGAACGTGGGATAAAAAATTGAAGAATATTGTTCCATGATGATCGACCTTCCAGCTGCTATGTTAAGAAATTAAATATCAATTCAATTACGGAATTTCGAACCAATTAATGAAAAGTGATTTTCGAGCGAAGAAAAACGTTACGATACGTTGGTAAATTAAACTGTCAAATCGAACCGCTAAATCTGGAGGGAAGAGAAAAAATTGTAAAATATCTTTACGCTAGCGTCGAAATATTATCAGTTCTGTTGTTGAAAATCAATTTCAACCGTTAAAGCAATCCCGATCGTTCCTTTAAGTCAGTTCAACTGCAATCTGGCCACGGCAGGATTCCGCATCGCATTTGCCTCTCATCAGCGCGTATCTCTAATTCAACGTCGCCCGTTTGTTTTCTTCCGACGATGGCAAATTGATATTTGATACTCTGCAGTTTCAACGGGTCTCTCGGCGGAAAATTAATCCAACAAAAAGCGGTGGAACGTCTGGAAAAGAAAACTCCGGTCGGTTCGGTTCAATTAGAAATGTATCCTCGTCATGTAATTGGCGTTCCAATTACGGCGGTTTCCAGTAATGGAATTGAACGTTGGAGAAGCGTCGGCAGGAGTTGAGGATGAACTTGTAAGGGAAGGAGCCAACCTTCGAAGAATCTTGGCTTCAACGGTTGGGGTTTGCAAGTCAGGCGGTTGCGTCTTCGCCACCGAGAGAGTCGAGGGATCAGAATTTAGAACGACGGAGTTTACTCCTTCCTGCCAAGCGGAAGAAGATGGATTGTCCTGATTAAGTCAGATAATGAAATGACAGACTTAATGAAATCCTGAGCGGATCCCGCAGATTACGACAATTAAGGTTAGGCACAATAGGAAAAGGTTGCGAGGAAATGGTGGCAGAGAAGATATTCAATTCCATTGGCCATTTCGGCTTGGATTTACTGCGATATTCTGGCAATTGGATGGTATATAAGGAATTATGACGACTAAGCCTGGACCGAATGCTTCGCCGAATAGTTAGCGATTTGTTGGAAAGCGCTTGCTATTTCAAACTCGCACAACGATTCAGTCGGATGATTCAATTTCAACAGGCGGCTTATTCCGAAACCGACTGAATTGAAAGTTAATCGCTCGTACGCGAATATCGTTCCAATGCGAGTAAAGTTAACGGCCAGGTTAACGAGTTACGACAAAAGTAAAAACTTTCTTTGCTTATGCGAAAAAATGTAGTCATCAACAAAAATATCGCCAATTTTCCAATTTGCAAAAAACTAAAGATACTAAAATAATAAAATGAACTTCAGACGTATTATATTCCTACGATATTTGATACCCAAAAGCTTTTTGGATCAAAAAGTGCTTTCTCCCAATTTTTAGGGAGCATAATGGAACGAGTTTTGGATTTTTGAAATCAAAATCCTACAAAGTGGGACATGTGAAGGACTGAGAATTGTCAGATTTACAACGAATTTAAAAATACCAAATGCAGCTTTTGAATGATGGTAAATGAAAGAATACCTTTCTTTCATCCCTACCAACAATATTCACGAAAAAAAATTCAAACACCCAAAGGGGAGAGTCAAAATCCTGACTGGACTGAGATATCCTTACTTTCGGAGAATCACCCAAATTACAAAAAAAAAAAAAAAACTGTTATTGAAAAATAATTAGTGAATTATGGGAAAATTAAGGAAACAAGCGTCCACCGCAGTTTCTGCGGTCGAAGAATTTTTCGTTCACAGTTTTATTGGAAAATTATAACAGCGATATGACGATGAAAATTGTCGCTATAATTACTTCAATATTATGCTTTTAATTGTCTTGTTTTGAGCAAAATAGTCACCAAATATAGACACATGTCAGAAAATAACACGCCGACATTTTCCCCAAGGGTCGCGCCTAAATCCAGTCGGACATCGTCTCGACGGAGCTATAATGATATTTTCATTCAATATCGACTTCAATCTGAGCTCGTCTTCATGTGAAAATGTTACCATTGGGATTTTAGTCGTTACTGGTCTCGACATAGTTCTAGAATTGGGTACGTATCGTTTCACTCGATGGTGGGGCGAATTGCGATTGCCCTTATGATTAGGCCAACTGCGATGATGATGACGTTGAAATTCGTGATGGCGGAGAGCGTTTCGAAAACGATTCCTCCTAAATGGGTGACTTCCTGAATGAAATTCACGCTTCGCGATCGTAGGCAATTCGTTGTGACCCTTATTCCACACATGATAACTCACGGTTTCAGGTCGAGGGTGTTCGAAGGTATCAGACGAGTCTAGGAAGTCATGATGGTGCTCAACTGGACGTACGTCTGACCGCATAGCCAACAATCCGATCGGCAAAACCTCCTCTCCAAACACCATAGGAATCACAATCGGTAACAGCATCAGCATTGCAGGAAGAAATAGATGCAACTTTGCCATTGCGACTACTGGACTCGAACTGACAGAGAAAATATTCCAACTCGCTCGTGCGCTTTGCACGATAAGATTCAGAACAATCTCGAACGATAGTGTCAAACGGGAATCCTGTGGGGAATCGTTTGGAGAACTGGTGACCAATAATTCTGCAATGTCCCCGAAGCAGCACTGATTATGCTTATTGTTTATAGACGGTCTGCTCTTCGTCAGCTGACAATTTTCCAGGCCAGATTGACATTTTGATAGACGCTCCGGCTCGTTTCAACGTGACTAATTAAGAACAATATGACAATCGTCCGTTCTTCACTGAAAGTAGGAGCTCTTAAGGGAAATGAATGTGGAGCAAAGATTCCAAAATATGGAGAGAAAATATTATAAACGGAAAATGCAATTCTTCAAGAGTCGCAGTCATAATTTATTGCAAAATAATTTTGACCAATGCTTAGCGACTTTCGGAGGCATTACGAATGAAACACACTGCAACATGGAACTGGCGCCATTAGATTATAGGTCTTTTCACCTTCAAAAATCCTTATGGAATTCAGTTGCCGAAATGAAAAGAACATCGAGGCAATGGAAAGTGGTAGCAGAGTTCGATGATTTATCGACCTTTCTTTGACTACGTAAAAAATCCTTTGCTCACAGATACATCCGAAAACATTCGAGTTCTTGAACCCTTCATAAATCTAGTCCGATTCATGTCTGGACTAAATTATTTTATAAATAAATTTTAATTTAATTAATAAATTTTTGCGATATCACCTAGCGAATAATGGTTAATAATCTCAGCTGAGGAAATTTCGACGAAAAATAAGACTGGAAAGAAACTCGGCTCGGATGTGATTATTCGGAAATATATTATTCATTCGATTTGAATAACACGGCCGCGTGAAATATAGATTTCCGGTCGGTAGGGGGGTTTTTTCTTCTCTAAATTGACATCTCGACGAGCATCAAATGGAGCGGACAATGCGCATATTTATGGTTCTGTTTGCTCCAGTAGAGCGTCGGTGGATTTCGCCTCGGTTCTCAGTGGCACAAGTTTACTCTCGTGTCCCAGTGTGAGGAACAGTTTTCGTAGGATGAATGGCATAGAAGAAGGTAGTCATCCGGGGGGTAGCAGTAGGACATGATAAATTCGCGCGGGCCTGCGGATCTGTCCCAGTTTGGTCCCGACGTATTTGTCACAGATTAAAACCCAATTCGTAGTCGTCTCCTGCGTTTCGGAAGCCCGGTCAGTTCATTTGTTAGGGACATGTACGCGTAGAACGTGCATCATCGCCGTATCTGGCACGTCCATCCTTGACAGTCAGCGAACGCAAAACGGTCAAGTTATTACGTAGAACGGGGACCACGGGGGGAGAGGGGCGACGGATTAGGGCAACGGTGAGTAGAAACAGTCGAGTAGGATATTGTGGTACTACGTTCACCTCGATGTTCATCGGGCTGGGCAGATAAATGGAATGAAATTAGCCTGACGGACTCGAGTAGCAGCAGCGATTTGGCGTTTCTGCTACGCGAGCTGAATAATAGCTATTCGATACTCATCCTTTGAACAAACATTGGAATAGTGGTATCAATGAGGAAAAAAAGGGCTTCCAAGTTGATTTGGCCAAGTGGCAATCGAGCATACTCAGGGCGAAATATCAGCTTTTCAAATTTTTTTTGGAGCTCTTAAATTGGCAACGTTTTCTGAGTTTAGCGAGATTGACATTGTTTCTCAGCTTCTTTTGATATTTGTTGCTTCTGAGTAAAACTAAGAACTGCTAGTTCTTGCTGCATTGTCCGAACTGTTCCAAGTATCGCTGTGTTTGCCTGACTTCCAATTGGCTCATCTCACACTTGGCTGAAGCTTCTGATAGTAGTTTTCTGAATTTTTTTCGACCAAATTTCATACGATTTAAGTTTTTAAAAACAAAAATTGCATTAAAACTTTATATTATCACAGAAACTTATTGCTGAGCACAAAGTCTCACAGATGCGAGCAGTTGCTGTTGTATAATTTTCCAGACCACCAACAACCACCCACTAAGCTACCAACATTTTGAAAAAACTTCAAATAATTATAGATATAGAATTTTTCAAATAGGTAGATAATCATAATTTCAAATTGCAAAATCATGAAAGTTTCAACATAGTAGCCTAAATAATTTTTAAAATTTATTCAGCATTTATTTGCAGCAAATTTGAGCATTAAAAACCCATTTTAATACTAATTTTTGGCCGCGGATTCTGAACTCGATCATTTCGATAGCCTAAAAACACGCCCCTCAATACCAATGTGTGAATTAGGTATAATCTTGTTTCTTATTCCTCTCGAGTTTTAAAGAGAGCGTTTTTATCGCCGCAAAAGAAACTTCTGTGCCGCACAAAATCTCGCCAACGCCAAATATGAATTACGTCATTTGATTCTTTGCTTTCTCCTACTGCCAAAATGCCGCTTCAGCTCTTTCGCGCTTTGTCATACGACAGAGGTCAAAATATGAAACGGGCCAAATATATAATGAATACTTGTGAAAAGCTGTTGACGAAAAACAGAAAAATCGTAGACACCGAGTGAATCAATCAAAGTAACGCTGCTCGGAGTGATTGATGTTGTCCCAATGGCGTCTTAACGAGTATCTCGTTTAGCATCAAAAGGGCACGAAAGACCTTCAATCTACAAGTAAGCATCTTTGAAGTATAGAAGCAAAGGTAAGTCCTCGAGCTTAAATAAGTCCCCGTCCGAGGCCTTCGCGCTGACAGACAGTTTCTCCTCATATTCTCAATCATCTCTTCTTCGAGCCTCACTCTCGCCTAAAAACGAGTCGTTTTCCCGCCCCTGACGGATTAATCATCCCGTCTGCTTCACTTCTAGAGCGAGAAAACCGTCGTTCGATTATAGACGATTCGACCTAAATTAAGACAGATAGCGATGTATTTTTTGCGCCTCAGTCCCTATAACTGTGCGAGCTGTGGTACCGCACTTTTTTCCTCTTTCTTTGTTCCTTTCAACTTCCGCCCGCAGCAGGAAAAAGGACGGAACTTCCGGAGACGACGGTGATTTTTACTTCTCCTCTGATCCGCCTGAGCTGGTTTTTCTGCTCAGCAATCACATCGCACTCAGTCTGACGATGATCAAGAGAAACGTTTATTGTCGTGTTCAAGGGTTGGAAATCGAGCAGCTACGCGTTTGTCTTTTTAACTTTAACAAATAGGCTGAAAATAAAAGTTTCGCTCTGGAACAAAAAATAGACATTTCATTCGGCGAAGAAGAATCAGATTTTTTGAACCGATGTTGTGGACAAAAGTTTTAATTGCGACAATTTGCGAAATATTCCGCAAAAAATTCGATGATCGCTGGAAAATAAAGTTGCTCATCGAAGAAAGAAATGGTATAGCGGCCTTCTGTTTTAGTAGGGTCAACAAAATTTTACACCGTGATATTGAGGCCTGCCAGTAAAGAGCGCATGATGTTTCCAAGCGTTCGACAATGTCTGTGTCTTACGCACGACTGTCTTATGAACCATGCTTAAATGGCTGGTCTGATCAAAGGCAGTGTCTCTTTTCAGTGGTCTCTATTATGCTACAGTTGTTAATGGAAGGTGAAGATCATGCAACTGAGTGTATTAATATCACCTTCTATCAGAACAATAGTTGTTGGTTTTTATGATAGCAGACATAGATCTAGCTAAGCATACACATTAATATCTGGCAATATAATATATCTGAAGTGCATTTACTTTATATCATGGTCAGAGAATCCTATTACTGTCAAACGTCGGAACAAGTTTAAAAAAAAAGCGTTTCGTCGTAACACAATACGATATCAAGTCGAAAGCGATTTCGAATCTTCAGGTCAAATAATTCCAAAACTCGGAAACGTTACTTATTTTACGCTTCTTCTTCTTCAGGGCCCAAACGCCTCCATCGTTGGTCTGAAGGAGAAAAAGTAAGCTCGAGCGGATAAATTGCTAACAAAATTATCAACAAAAGCCGCCTCGAAGGGAGAAAAAAGTGGCAGAGCTTTCCAGATTGATGGATTGACTTTCCAACACAAAGAGACACTGAAGGCTTTGCAATCCCTCACCTTACTTCAGAAGTCACTTCCACGGACGATTTCGATGTAACTTCTCTCTACGATAAGAGGCCAATAACTAATAACCTTCGAGCCCCGTTCATTTTCTAACATCGACATTTTTCGCTTGAAAATTTCCCAAGCAAAAGCATGCATTCGGAAGATAAGCTTGGACATGTTTGGATGCAATTTTAATCTATTTTTAAGCAATATGGCAAAACTTACGATTGATGTTCACAAACCCACTCATGCTGTGTACCTTACGTACATCAAAACTTGGAAAAATTCCCTCTGGAGATGACTTAGAGATGTCTCACTGGATATATTTCTGAACCGTCTCACTAGTTATTTCTTAGAGACGGACATGTCTCAGAAACATCTTATTGGAAATGTCTTAGAAACGTCTCTTTGAATATGTCACTGAGACATCACACTAAATATTTCTTAGAGACAGACCTGTCTCAGAAACATCTCATTCGAAATGTTTTAGAGACGTCTCATTGAATATATTTCTGAGCTGTCTCACTGGATATGTCACTGAGACCACTCACTAGATATTTCTTAGTGATGGACATGTCTCAGAAACATCTCATTAAAAATGTCTTAGAAATGTCTCATTGTATATATTTCTGAGACGTCTCACTAAATATTTCTTAGAGACGGACATGTCTCAGAAACGTCTCAATGAAAATGTTTCAGAGACGTCTCAGTGGATATGTCTCAGAGACATCTCAAAGACATATCCACTGAGATCATGTCTTTGTATCACTGTATCATGGAGGTGGAAATTAATTTCAAGCCAGACAATCTACTGAATTTTATTCTATGAATCGCCAAATCATCGCTGAACACAATCAGCTCATGAATGAAATCAAAAACAGTATCATGAGGATTTCGGTGAATTTAACTCCATATTTAGAAAGCCAAGATGCCATATTGGCGCTTTCAATTTTTGACTTGCGCAAGTACTCTATACTCTCGAATTGACAAGTTCGCACGAGGAAAGCGTCTTGAATACAAAATAGGCCCTTCTAACTAGTTTCAGCTGGTTACGACCGTGTCATATCACGCAGCACCGGCGGAGCTAAACAATTTCCTTAATAGTCAAAGTAAAACTGTCTTTTAGTCTTCACTCCGCCGTTTGCAAACTTCAGAACAGCTATGAACCTTGAGGAAGCGGAAATTAACTTGCGAAACGCATGTCCACCACAGAAACATATGAACGAGGAAATTGAAGAGTAAACGTCAAAGACTTGAGCTCAGAAGAGCGAAAAAGCCTCCGAAGTCATCTATCAACGCGAATTTAGCGAGACGCAGTCGTGTCGAATTTGTTCTAGCGAGAATTTGTTGGTAGACAGGAAAATTAATTTTAACGATGATTCAATTTTCATTTGATTATGAATTTTTTTCATTCGATATAAAATGGTTTATTTGCTTATGCTCGAGCAGTTTTCAGTGAATTGGTTCAAATCATTGCATGCCGAATTTTCATGTTGGTTCGAAAAATTTGTTCAATGTTGCAGCCATTATGAACAGTGAACTATTTTATTCTCTTTCAGGGAAACAGACTTGATAATATGCCAGATGAGATAAGCATGTTTCACTGGAAAGGCAAAGGGTTTACGTTTGGGCGAAACTCGATCCGTACGTCGGCTTTCAATGCCTATTTGACCTCTTGGAGTGAGCAGGAAATTAAATTTGAAACAGCCACTATTGTTAGTGAGCCGAGATAATTTCAACGCATGCTGTTCATGTTGAAGTATTTTCATGGTTCACCAAGAACGACTTTCAACGCTCAATTGAATATTAATGCGTGGCGATATTCTCGTTTTACTAGCGAAGAGAGCATTCATAACTACTTGCTGCGAGAATCGTTTCCATATTCTAGTGATGCTTGATTACTCCCTCGTACCTCAGAGCTGACGACTTGGAATGAGGTTATGGGAAAACTTGCGAGTCGCATTTAATTGACAACTCCTTCCCTTCAGCTTAATCGAATTCCAGATCAGGCTTTACATTAACGGTTATTATAACGGTTGGATTTTATCCCGATTTTCCCGGTGGTTCAGCCTGGGAATATAAGTTTTTTAGACGCTTAGTCCAGCCATTATCAATAAGTAGCTTTGAGAAAATTGTCGTAAAAAGACCAGCGCGTTTTGAATTGAAAAGCAAGCAAGCGAAATTGCAAATAAGGTGGAACTGAGATTAATTAAACTCCCATCCGTTTCGAGGAATCTGGAAGTTCATCAAAAGTCAATACGGTCTACGTCGAACTTCATCTCAGATTGACGAAGACCAACTTTTTCCGTCAGCATTCCCCTGCCATTGATGGGGCAATAGTGCTAATGAGATAACTTAGCTCTTAAGGCGTATTGAGTCTCTGATCATGTATGATGTAAATAGCGTTGATTCAGCTACAAAATAATCCTGTTTGCAGGAACGTTTTGTGAGAGAGGTGTTGTGTATAAAAAATACGCTATCTTCAACAGTAATGACCAGACAGTGACAAATGAATGGAGTGAACAGGAACAATTTACAAAGCGCATGTGAATTTTTTCAGTTCTTTTATTCCTTACTTGAAGCTAACCAGCTTGTTATTTTAATTTACATGTTCCCACCGCCATTTCGAGCGCTGCGAGGTCCATAAAATAAATATGAAACTTAAAAGATCCAAAATTCCCACCAAGTTTCATCAGTTGTGGCTTGAATTGTGGCTCCTTCTGAAGTCACGTTTGATCCTAGGAATATGTGTTCTTTTATTCTCGTAAACGTCGGAATTTCTCGTCATCGTGCGATTTGAACCGACTAGTAGCTGCCAATGTTGCTCCCTTTTCAACCAGAGTCGAGAGAAAACCTATAATCCCTACCTTGCACGCGGATTTAATGAGGTTGTCAATGAGGACTCCGATATCAGATTTGTTACCATGGCGCTGTGATCGGTGAATGCGTCCAATCAACTGCTAGCGCAACCTAATTTTCAAGTGGCGAGTTCATGGGTTGTTTTCGCAAACTCACTCTCGTCAGCTCGCTTTATCTTGAATATCGCTGCTTACCCCTTAGAACCCGCAGGCTATTAGTTCCCAAGCTTTGTAAGTTCACTGGAAAGCGCAAGGAGGGAAATGGTAAGGATGGAAGGTTTAGATACATTGAACCCCCGTAGAACACTGGACAACGTGGAACGGCTAACAAAGTGGTCCTACTTGGAATTAATAGGAGAGAGTGAGGAAGGACCAAGCGGCCAGGAAATTGGTGTAATCTACCGATAATGGTCTTACTTGGGGCCTCACTATATTTACTTGCCTGCTTGCGTCGACCTCTACTTCCTTACCAAAGCAGCCGTTGTACACACCGCAGCACCACAATGCCATCAGGCCGCCACATCACCGCACTGACATTCGACCCTTCCTTCGCGCAAAGTGCTTACTTCACGTGTTTCTATTAGATAAGCTCGCATAGTTCAAACGGTGAGGTATTGGGAGTCGTTTGATACCTTTCCGGGAAAATGGACCTGAAAATGACGAGTTAAATGAGATTAGAGCAGCTAAAATTCAACAGCCCACTGAATTCAATTTACTCTAGGTATAAAAGTCTTGTATGTTCAAGTCTGAAAGCAAAGCGTTTGATTACTGACTCCAGATTTTCGATTTTAAGGGTATTTTTGGGGGATTGAGGGGGAGAAAATTCATATTTTCCAAGGTTTTTCAGAACATGTGTACGTGATATCAAATTATATAGATTTTTGGACGCTGATTTTATTGGAAATACTATTAGTGAAGGGGAGACCAACTTGGCGACTGTTTCTCCATTGCTCCTTTTATCTGTCTAGATCTTTCGCCCGTTCAGGTATCTTCAGGCTACAAAGGTCCACCAGTTACCTATGCTCTCCTTTGATTTAACGGAAATATTCGCCAGTGCATGACCGCTACGGGGCAGTTTATTGAGAAGAGCATCATCCAAACTGATATTGTGACTTCCTAATTAACAGAAGGTGTACACTGTACACATTCACTCATCAGCGTGCATAATGGGACCGGGATTAACTACTGGAGATCCCTCATCATAAGATGTCTTTTGTTGTGTATGCAAGAAATTTGCACAAGCACCGAGCGTTGTTCGAAGATTCGAAAACGGTGCACGTATTCAAAGTCAAATTTTAGAAACTCCTGCAGGACCAATATTACTTGCGGATTGCCTATAATTTTTACCTATTCGCTTTATCATCATTTGCTTTTCAATTTTGTGATTTATTTGATGATGTTTCGTTTTATTTTATTATTATTAGCCTGATACTGTGTTAAAAGAGCCGATTGTTCATTTTGCGACGCAGTGCTGTAATTTTCTGTGCGAAAAAATGTAAAAAACGACCTATTATTGTCCTAATTTCGATTGTTTAATAAAATATCAACCAATCAGTAGCGAATTACATTTTCCCACTGCTCGACCCAAATTCATTCGAGGATATCGCAGATCTCATAATTGCTTCCTGTTACTAAATACCGAGCAATCGAATGAATTGAATCCGGAATCAATTCTTTACTTAGCAGGGACTTGCTTCTATTACATTGGAATCTGTGGAATTCAGAAGCACAGTTCATGAGCAAAATTACATAAATGGCCAAACTTTACGTTCTCCTTTTTATACCTACAAACTCAACTATTGTTTGATTTTTTAACGCTGAGAAGAGATAGTGAACACCGCAGGACCTCAGTTTCAACAACCCTCGCAATGGAGAGCATAACTGTATAATATTATTCCTTCTAAGAAGACGGAATGAAAAGCCCCTCGGCAGAATGATCAATTTACTTCTTTAGTCTGGAATAAAAAAGTGTTGGAGACAAGGAAGCCGAGTTTGGGAAATAAGAAAACAAAAAGTGGCGGAACAGTTGGAAAGTTTCGAAATAATGTCATTTGCTCAAGGGGCCGTAAAAATGTTGTCTCTTTTCTTTTCACCGCATAACTTAGCCACTATCTGGAATATGGACTAGGGGCGGGATAGGTCAATATTTTACCGCAATGACCCAACCACGAGTTATCAAGAGAGCAAAAAAATCTTCAAATGGCAGTAATAATTCACTCGCAAAAAACCTTCTATGTATTCTTTATAAAAAATTATGTAGTTATTTTTATGGTTCCTACAGGAAAAGATAAATATTTCAGATGTAAAATAGGTAGACCATTGTTTGAAATTTTAATATATAATATATGCCGCGCTATGAATAGGCCTCTAACGAACTTGTTATTCGAACAGCGCTAATCGGAAAGAACAATATTATTTCACTATGAGGTTTCGCCGTTTTGGGGTAGCAGAGGGAACCTCCAGGCTCGGCTAACAGAGTTTATTAATTGCCTCGTGTTCGTTCTCAGGTTGGAAAGTTGCGCCTGTTAGAAAAGCTCGACCAACGTCCTCAGAGAAAACAAACGTGACCGAAGTGTGCAATAAGTTCTCTAGGCCTGTGGACCAATCAAGTACGGCCATGACGGTTCGAGGTTACGGCCAATCAGATGTAATTGAAAGCCTTAACACGGCCCAACACAGCTCTCTAGGTTATTTGATTGTTTTCTCGATGATTTCCGTTGACACTGTTGTGGGCACACTTACTAGGTCTAGTCCAACTGATTTTTCCTAGTCACGAAACGGAATAGAGTATTTGCGGGCGTAGGATGAGGAAGAGAGAGATCTAGTAGGATAGAGAATTGAATACTAATGTGAGGAGATCGGTGAGGAATGGAAACATTAGTGGTCGTGGTTCGACGGAAAGCGCTATTCGTTCGCTATTCGGCCTAGGAAAATCAGATTTCCCTCACCTTAAAACTCCCCAAAAAGTTACTTTCCTTCATTTTCTTCCACAGCACCTAATCTGTCCCATTTCGGAAACGTGACGAAAAAAAATCCCAAAGTTGAAACTTCAAAAGTATGAAAATCGAAAAAAATTCGAAAAATATTACTAATCGTTCGAATTTGATTGTTTTCACTTTGAATTCGAATTCTACGTCTAATTTCCTGTAGGAATCATTAAATAATCAAATTTGAACAGTACTGTATTTGCAACGGAATTACTAAGTTGAAAAACGTAGGAGTGGCGTAGTATTAAACCTGAATAAACTGATAGTTGTCGTGAAATTTCCGCCGTTTTGACGTCATATTCGGATTCAGCATTAAATTTCCTATAAGAATAGCTTTCAAAATCGCTCAAAAACGAACATTTAATTTTTTCACTATTACCGAGCTCGAAAATTCGGCCGGCGAAAAACTCGATTTACGGAAAATAATTTCTCTGGCTCTGTATAAATTTTTTTCACCAAATTTTTTGCTATGTACGTGTGTAAGGCGTTCAAATGAAGACTCCTGCATAATAAAACAATTGATTCGCATTTATTTTGACCCCGAAAATCACGGTTAAAGTCCAATTTTTGAGCTTTCAAAAACCGATTTTTTTGGACCAGTTGCAGATTTTTCCGAGAAATAAAAAAAATCACAAAAATACATCTTGGTAAGACACAACTTTCCTAAAAATTTCAGATTTTTAGCTGTATTGAGAGACTGGTAAAAAATCGTTAACTGTTCGGTTGAAAAAAATCGCAGGGGTCCCTTGGATTTCTTGCGAAACATTTTTTGAAATGGATTTCGCTCAAATTCAGCATATTGATAGCTGATGATGTGCATATCAATAATATATGGTTCATTCTTCGTTTCTTTCGCACTAAATAGATGAAAATAACGTTTTAAGTTGAAAAATGTCATGTTTTCGTGTATATTCTACTAATATTGTTGAATAACGCAAAAACGGTTGAAAAATGGATAGGTACATTACATTAGGAAAATGTGGACAATTAAATTACCTATCTTTTGGTATATTCAAACATCTGAATTGACGACTTTTTGTTTGAGTTATACACTGTGCAAGTTACAAAACTTGGAAAACTTAAAGTTGTTACATCTAATAGTCATTATTATATTATAGCAATTATTATTATTTTTCGAACTTGGCAAATTACATCGGAAATAATTCATCTTGAAGAAATTACCAGCAAGAGGTTAATATATCCAAATAATATTTCCTTGGCCGCTAAATTTATCTACTCTTCACGGGAGATTATCCTCTGCGAAAAATATCGATAAATTTCGCTAATTCATACGGCCATCTGATTCACATTGGATGTTTCAAGAGGGAAAGCGACATTTCTTGCTAGTTTGTAAATTTAGAGCCAGAGAGAGCAAAAAAGCTTTCGGTTCGCAATCAGGAGTAGCTAGATGCGGAAGAGTAATCACCGAGGTTGATGAGGTGTGTAATACTTTTTTCTTCTCGCGATTGGCAAAGCTTTTCATCCCTTTCTGGCTCATTAGCAATTAACAGGCTAAGGGGAAATCGTTTTCAATTTTGGTTTCACATGGGAAAAACTATAACTGCGACTGAAATTTGAAAAAGGAAATCGGAAAAGACTACATGGACAAATTTTTTCAAAAATTAATTCAAGGATTAACTACTGCAATAACACGATTGGTAGATAATTCCTAGAACGACAGTGACTTTAGCTTTGGGCAATATCTTTTCTCTGTCGCACTTAGGTCACTGAGATTATCCAGCTGATTTCTTCTGTAGCCAAGACGCAATGTTCTCCCAATGCTCTCCTGAAGACTCAATTGAGGCTCGAGATGCTGCGGTGCGATAAAAGAATGCTGACTAAATCGTCTTTGTTTCTTGATCTTTCCACTGTTTTCTCTGCGCCAAATTTAGCCTTTGATTGCGTTACACTTATTCGGCCAACTTTGCCTATAAGCGTTGGTATAGTGGTGAAACTTCCAAGACTGCCTACTGGATTAGTGACGAGATAAAGACGAAAAATAAGATCTCACAGACGCCGGGATTTTGGATAAAAATTTTGGTTTATTGTAATTGCCACAGAAAATATTTTCTTAACCCCCTTAATTTTTTTTGGGCAATGGTTTATTATTGAATAATAAACGAAAATGTATAATAGCTACATTCTTGAAATTTTCATCACAAATAAATCTTGGTCTCACGACGACCCAATTCTTGAACCACGTTGCTCTACTCAATTTTAAGGGTTTTTTTTGTTGAGGTTTTGAGGAGAAGAAAACTCATATTTTCCAACGTTTTTCTGGAAAAGGTGCAGTTGGTATCAATTTCTATAGGTTTTTGGACGCTGAATCGAATGAGACCATCGTGGGGTCAATAGCTTTATTGGTTCTCGAGTTATTGCAGCTTTTGTGCCGAATTTGGGAGATTTCCAGAAATTTCGCATGAGGGTCATAACTCGAGAGTTCTTGGAGCAATAAAAATCGTTCAGTACTCGTTGGAATGCTCGTTGCTTCAACTATTTCGAAAGGCAAAAAGTTGAGATTTTAATTAGGAAATTAATAAAAATAAAAATGATCAAAATTATAATAGTTGCTGAGGTGTTTTCCACTATAGTTACCATCTGTTTTGCGGTGGGAATGTTCACAAAAATGTTCGGAATAATTAAAATCACTAATGGATAGTCTTCTTAAGTCATTATTGAAACGAAGGAATAGTAAACCGCTGTACAATCATTTGCATTGTTTTTTAATGGGTGGTCTACCAGAGGTGCTTTTATCTAGCCTTTTTGGAAAATTGTTAACACTAACTTCATTCGTTGTTCGGATTCGAAACGTAAAAAATCACATTTTCGGGGACAGACTATAAAAAAAATTCTTCTCGGTCGTTGACAGTGGCTTTTTACTTGAGTAATAAAACCAAAACATACGACTGTCGAAAGGGGCATTAGCAAATTTTTTTAGAAGATTACTCGCTTTGCCGCCTCCCGTTATAGGGATGCGAGGGGCGGCTCTGTCCGTCTGGCGGCAGTGGGGGCGGCAAGGAGCGGCGTATAAGACTTTGGCGGAGGCGGCAGCCGCCTTCAGTTGACGCGGGTCGCTTCGGTCATGTGGTTATACGCCGCTACCGCTGTCGCCGTCGCCGCGGTCGTGCATTTGCGGTTTTCCGCCTCCTTCGTTACCGCCGATTCGGTGCCGCCTTTTTCGCCTCCTCTTTACACGAACCAATTCGCAGTGAGGACGACAAGTGACGATCCGGATTCGGTCGCAGAAAAATATGGATTTATCAATCTCGGACAAGTGAGTTGAATAATTTCGATTATTAGGCCGAGCGTTGAAAATTTTCGACAAATTTTCTTAAGCAATTCGTTCGAGTCGAAATATTTAAAAATTAATTTATTGTTCGTTGCACTACCTCAATAAAGGGCGGTTAAATTTTGAATCACTTGTTCATCTATTGAAATAAGGTGAAAATATTTATGTATCAAGGAGTAAACCCCATCAAATTTTACTTTTTGAATTACCGCTTGCTCCGAATTTTGGGAGTGGGCGATATTCCTGCATAATGTGAGAGATATATTATTCCGAGTAGGCTGTGCAATAAAATGCCATGTTGAAATTATCGCCCATTCAGCTGTCTCTAAAAATGCCAAAAAAATATACGTTTTCACTTTTACAAAACGTTAAGAGCGCAAACTCCTTTCAGAAAGTCCGAATTTTTCACATTTAGGTTTTTTACGAAGTAACCTTTATTCACAAAATTACTCGAAGAGTGTTCGTCGCGGGTAAAATTTCAGTAGCCCAATGAATTCTCATCAATCATAGCATTACCTCGAATTGAGTTGCTTTAGTTTTTTTCTTATATAAAAAAAAGAATGAAATCGGAAGCAATGGATAATTTCTTTATATTCCACCAGTATCTTAATGAGGAATTTTTGACAAATAATCACATCTGTTTTCTCTAATTTTCGACAGTTTGAGTTCGACACGTCCACTATTCCTCTTACAGCTCTCATCCGTCAATTTATCTGTGAAATTTTTTGTTTCTAAAGATTCATTGTTTTTATTGGTCAAGAGTTTGTAATGATTTGGCCAAATGACTCATTACGATGTATTTGTTTCGATAAAAGAACAATTTATAGACAGCCTAATTATTATTACTTTCCTTGTCGTAGTTTTTCTTGTTGTCCAGGGTTCAATCATTCTCATTCTCCGAATTTTAATTGGCTGGCCGAGCACTTTTACCCGTTAGGGCATCTTCAGGGTGACGAGGGGCCGAATACTACAGCCGAATAATAATATAGAAAATGATCATTATTGATTTTTGGTTTATTGTTCTTAACCCCCTCCCCTCAAAAATTTGATGTTTTACGTTTCAAGGCATGTAGAATCCGAATATCCATTTGAAAAAAATTCTCTATTTGCCGTACGCCGTCTACACTTTTCAGGCCAAACTATAATAGCTGCATTCTTGCAATTTTTATCAAAAATCAATCTCAATCCTACGACGGCCTCATTTATGAAACACATTGCTTGCTCAATTTTAAGGGTATTTTTGGGGGGTTTTGAGGGGGAGAAAATTCATATTTTCCAAGGTTTTTCAGAAAAATATTTATTTAGTATCAATTTCTATAGATTTTTGGAGGCTGATTCGAATGAGAACATCGAGGGGTCGATAGCTTGATTGGTTCTCGAGTTATCGCGACTTTTGTGTCGAATTTGGGAGATTTTCAGAAATTTGGCACGAGAGTATAACTCGAGAGTTCTTGGGGCTATTAAAATAAATTTATTCAATTATCGCGAGTTGCGCAGAACAAAAAAATCGAGCGAACGATTTTTGACAACATCTCAAAAATTGAGAGCATCGAGAAAATTTGATTTCCTGAACCCCTTTTATTGTATCATAAAATATGATTCCGGACGTCTTAGCGGAGACGGGGAGCGATAATTCGCTCATATTAGCTATGCTTTGGTTTCTCATCAATGCACAAATATCAGGTTAGCCAAAAGGCTCTGTAAGGGTTCGGTTTTGAAACGGAACACGGCGTCAGATATTTGGATTCGCTCCATTACCTTGACACCCGTCTCCGTGTCCTTTCATACAGAAACCTCACAAGAGAACCTTCGTTCAATCGCGGACGCTAATTTGCCCCGTGTAAGGTTTCTTTGGAGCACCCTCAACCCAGCTAATGATCTAAGGGCATGCCAGTTTGGAAATCCTACACTAATGCCATCCCGGATGAGTACTTATTAGGATTAGGTAAGTTCCCTGTTATCGATTTCTAATAGATCCTTGTTATACTCGACAATAGACACAGGGAAGGATTGAAGGAACTGTTTTACCTCCGTTCCATTTTATTTTCTTTAAAATATCAATTCCTTGAAGACTATAATTAGAAGAACTACGATATGAAGACTTGTAGAATTTTTTCTAATAAAAACAATTGAAAAAACGAATACCGCTGGCAATATTTCATGTCATATTTCACTACCCGGTTGGAAAATTCTTACATTACTGTTTTGAGATGTAAAAATGTGAAGATCAACACGTCCTAGATTGGCAAAGGTTTTTATTTTATTTTTTGTTCTTTTTTTAATACTTTGAGAAATATAATTTGTCCCCATTGTGAATCTACAAGTTGGACGTGCAACTGGTTGTATTTGCTCTCAAAAGACGCCATCGTCGCGTGCCAGTGATTCTTCATAAAATATTCGTTGCCCAGAACGAATCATTTCCAATAGAACAAAATCCGCGACATGAATTCCTCAAGTATCGAGCGCTCAATTCTTTGTACGTGAGGTCGATTAAATGTCATTTTATCGATTGGCGGATGAAACTGAAACGAACCATAAATCACAATGATTTTTTTCAATTTTCAGATTCGGAGTAAATATTAATTGGAATTTTATCGGTTGAAAATTATTATTCCATCGCCCGTTTCAACCCCAGGCAAGAACTCGAAGCCCTTCTTAAACCTTGGATATCTTATCGCCAGATTTGACACACCATAACAACAAATGGAACTTTGAAAATAATCAACTCGAAGAGAGAAACATTTTTTGAGAGCCTGACTGAGGAACAAGCTTCGTTAAATCGGTACGGGCCGGGCATGACTTTTTTCCACATGTTCCATTTCCTCCTCTGCTCAGTTCATTCTGCATTGCTGACGAGGGGCGCGAGATTAGTCACCCGTGAAATAATCAGAGCGCCGGGAAAAGTGACAAACTGGAAAATAAAAAAGATGGGGAGGAAAAAAGGAGACGGAAATCGCGTACGGAACGTGCGAGCGGATATCTCGCATGTGAAACTGCGGTCGCGGTTATTTTTTCTTTTTCGAGCCTCGATTCCGAACGGTGAACCTAGAGAGAGAACGCAGTTTGGAAAAAAAATTAAAAAATATTACTAATCTGGGGAAAAAAATTCCTAGAACACGAGGCAAAAAATTGGCGAACGCAGCAAGGTTTTTCCCGGTATTATACAGCGCAAAGAGTGCAGCGAAAAAAACTGCACTTCGCATCGCGTTTCATCGATGTACTCGACAAAAGAAATTTGTTTGCTCAGCTTTTGTCCTTTTCCCAGTAATTCATCGACCTATCGGAGCGCACATGAATCCGATATAATAATACCATGCTCGTGATAAATCCGATGCGAGCCCTCACCGGAGGCGCTTCGGTGAATTTCGCTTTCAATCATAGCGAGATGAATGTTTATTAATTTTTTTCCAGCGAATTTCCACTGAAAAAAGAGGTTGAGGTTGCACGAACTGGCTTGGGTTAAGAAATCCTGGAATTTTCACGTAGCAAAAAGAAATTACGATGGAATCGAAAACGTAGTTTAACCTACCTTTTTAATTTAATTTTCAATAACCAAAAAAAAAAAAAAAAAAAAAAAACGCGAAAAGAACTCATGCGAGGTCGGTAGATCAGTTTTTCCACAGTTGATGGCCTATACTTTTACTAGAGAAATAATTTAAAATGCATTAGCATTAGCCTCCGGCGTATGATACCTTACATTTTAATTTGATTTTACGATCTAACGACGGAAATTTAAATCGAGGCTATTTATTTAAAGTATTCACGGTATATTCTGCTCATTCAAATCGTTTTCGACAATATCCTATTGTAATATTTGCAGCTTGGATGAAAAACATTCCCTGGTAGTACACATTTTATGTAAGCTAGAGGAAATCACAGGAAAAGCGGGATAGACTGTGCACTGGGAATGCGGAGTAAACTGGGAACCCTACGGGAAATCCGATGGCAACGGGAGCGATATAATTTGAGGAGTAAACGTGTAAACATTTGCTCGCTTGATCGATATTGATCCTAATATTATCGGCGAGATACTTGTAGGTATATGCCATTCTTTCCTCCGGCTCAGCTAACTTTATTCGCTATTATGCGAATCCGGTCGGTTAAACGTGAAAGATAAAACGATCTCGAAACGAATCATCCGGATTTGACGTTCTCTCCGAGCGGATGTATTTTGAATAAAAACCTGCTTGGAAAATATGCCGACTTCTATGAGATCGTTTTTCGAAATATTTTTCATAATAATATTTATTTTGAAGATTTTTTGAAATTATGATTTCACAATATACATTATCTGGGTATACCTAATTCATTGAGAAAAAAATTGTTCATTGCCGTTTGTATGAGAAATTAAACGATTTCCAATTTTCTCAAATTCTTGTATAGAAAAGCTTTTTTGTTCCAAAGTTCACAACGGAACGCCCAAAATATACAAGAAAATGTATACCTACCTTATAGCCACATTCACAAATTCGCAAGGTTACGATACGGAAAGGAGAAAATAAATCATTTTATCGCCAATGAGAAAAAGATTGTATACTTGTAGGAGTTTTTCAATATTCTCCATCGATAAGAAGAAAATAATAATAGTTATTTTATGATTTATAACATCTCTGATGAGGCTACTTAATTTTGTACTGCGAGAATAATACTTTTGTGTTAATATCAAATTAATTTTTTAAGCCATAAATATAAATACAAATTGTTTTGTCCATTCGAAAAAATTTGTTGACCAACACGTTTCTTGGAGGGCTAATGATCCGATGATTTGGCATTGCATCACATCAGACCGATTATTTATCTCAACACGTTGATCGCTGTCACTGCGGTCTTTTAAACCGTAATTTTCGTCTCGCGCATTATAAACAGGGATTTATCAGTTTCATTACTAGCTGAGTGGAAAGGTGTGTTCTTAGAGCGAGGCTTCACGTAAGTCGGTGACATGCGATACCGTCATCAGTAGGTAAGAAGAAGCTTCCACACATTTTCTCCGAACAAGGAGCTTAAAACCGGGTTTACACTGGTGCGGAAATATTTCTGAGCAAGTAAGAAATTTTCATAATTAGCAAAATAATCCTATAAATCCAAGATACTAAATGTTCAAGTAGCTACTCTATCTAGTCCAAGCTGCCTCCCTAATAATTTCAATTAAGTTCAAATTTATTCTGAGATATTGTTCTATTCTCTTAGAACATTAATCTGAAATACAGACTACAAAAAGTACAATTAATTGATTACCAAATTGATACCTAATCGCTACTGTACCATAACCAATGGCGCGCTGCAATCGTTTTCAATATGGCCGCTAAGAAGCGGGAAATGACTTAGAATTCAAATTGGTACAGGTTCGGGTTAAAAATTTTCGCTAAATCCCGTTCTTGCACGTTATATTCGCCAAGCAAATAAAAACAATTGGAACAGCAACATTTATTTACTGTATTAGAATGATGTTGGCGATAAGGTGGTTATTAATCCTTCATTTGACAATTATTGTCAATTTTTTCAAGAGACCGCTGCTTCCTCCTAACATTTGTTGGAGTCGATAACTTGTGGTGAGTTTTTCTATGTTTCTTTTGTATTTCCAGGAAAGTAAGGTATCTTATGAGGTGCAAAGTTAGAATGGAGATAAAAATACCATATTTCTAGGGGTTTTTGTAAAAAATGATGCTGCTGGTTCGTTCAAAACAATCCGAAAATCGAATTTTGGCTGAAAATCGAGCATGTGCAGTATTAACGAAATCTATGTCACCTACTTTGACTACTTCCACCGGTTATTTCGATCAGCTTTGAAGTTAAACTATTTCACAGGATTCATCAACTTCTTCATTTTCGTCTTCAGCTTGGCGTGGACTAAAATGGTCTACAACATAGATAAAAAAAAAGATAATGGTGAAAGTCTTATTATCATAAACTGTGTGCGGGTGGACAAGTTATTTTTCACTCAGGGTTATTCGGGCGCCCTCTAGACATCGCATCGTTAATGTAAATCACGACCAATGGAAATAAAATGAAGTTTCAACACCGTTGGGTTACCAACCAAGGAATTAAATTGATTATTGATTGATTGATTGACGATTCATTTATTGAACAAAATAAAACTGTGACAAAAAATAGGATCATAAGGTCCTCTCTTTCTTCTTCACGCAGTTAAAACATAGAAAAATAAAATAAACATTTCGTCAGGATTAAAAAAAATATATATTAACTTCACTTAGCATACAAATTGAGATATAAAATAAAATAAACGAAAGAAAATAATAATGATTCGGTGATATTCGCGTTACATTTTCATACAACGTATGCAGAGGAACAAATAACTTAAAATAACAGCTGTCATTGATCTTTAGACATTTCATTTCTTATTCTTTATTTGAAAGAATCCAAAGAAGAGTTCATATCGAAAAAATTTACATATTTATTATTATTATTTATTATATATTAAGATACTTGGTTACGTCGTTACTCCATTTCTTAGTTTCTCAGCCCTGTTAAGTAGGATACGCTTATTAAACTAATTATGTTACAGTTAGTGATAACTTTTTATAGTTAACTCGATGGTAACATTTCCACCATGACTGGCTGAAATGGTGAGCAATGGAGAAATCTAGAAGCAAACATTGGTTGCTTTTTCGGAGGCAGACTTTCAAATCCGCATCTATGTGAACACAATCGTCGGTTTCGGTAGTAGATGATGGCATTCCCCATCCGAAAAGGAGTTGCTCACTGGCATCGTTAGCAGCCAATGTTTCCATGATGATTCTAGATGATTCCACGAGAATTTTTCGCTAACCTGCTACCACAGGTGAGAAATATAGTTATACATTGGCTGAATACGAAAAATTACCGATGCCATTATTCGTCGGCAGGAAAAAACGTGAGATATTCTGAGTCGGTAAATTCTTTCGCATGAATAATGTCGCCATTCATTCGGACAAAGGAGTATAATTTTCTTTGAAACCATTATCGGTAGCTAGATTTTCAACTCACGGGAATAACGTAGAGAAGACGTAATAACGTTGGAGCCATTATTTATTCCATTAATATCGTTCTATTTTCGTTAACAACCGCTCTCGCCGACTCTATCGATTGGGGATAAAATAGACTTGAATTTTTCTCCTTTCTTCTTAGAACTATTAATATTAAACATTATCGTTTGAGGTCATTCGTAGTTATGAACATTATTCTTCAAAGCGTTTCGCCCTGGGCGAGCTTAATTTAACATTATTGTGCATTCGGAAAACTAATAAATTCCGCTCAACTTTGTTCATAACTTTGGCGATTTTTGAACCGGCTCCGGAATATTAAAGCTCGCTCGTCATCGTAAACTAAAATGAATTTAATTTTGTTTAGAACAGAAATCAAACGACTTCGTGCCAGATTAGTTGGATATCCGCGATAATCCGGCCCAGATGCCCTTGAGCAAGAAACGGGGAGCAACTTTCGTTGTAATGAATTTACGCCGGTCGTAAACGCCGATCTGTTGCCTTCACAATAACATTTAACATTTCAGTAAGCGAAGGCATGCCTTGGACCGGGGGCGGGAAGGTCGTAAAACGATCGTGAAATATGAAACCGAGGAGCTCAAAGCTCGAAAATCGAACAAGCCCTCTTGGCCTTTTGGAGTTTCCGTACTTCATAGCTATCGCAGACTGTTGCCTCGCATTTCCCACGAGGTCGTCAGTAAGTTCGTGATTCGGCCGTGGGGCGGTTGCATTGTAGAGCAATGAGAAAGATTGCCCGGTTGGCACACTAGCTAGGGCGTAGCTATGGTCGGAATCCAGGAGCGGGGGTCGCTCGCTATAAATAAGCGAATGAGGCGCCCCCTTTAACTGAAACCTAATATTAAACCAGTTATGAATAATTCACGACTTCGCCCGAGGTTGCTCAATAAATGGCTGGCAAAGAGGCAGTCTAGTGAAACTCAGGGCTTGGAAGGAAAGGAACGCAGCCGAGAGGCCGAGTCAAATCACTGGAAGTGATGGAAGTCGAGGGGCGGGAGTGAAGCGGGAGCAAAAGGGAGAGCTTGATCCGTAAAACCCTTTTTTTCCGACCGACTTTCCAACGAACCATCAGTAACCGCCGAGAAACATTATTGAACGGCTACCGAGCTAAACTCTTCACTTCTTTTCTGGCTTTTGAAAGCGTCCAGGCATCGGCTGTATTTGGAACGATCATCTCTGTCAGCCAGACTCGAAGGCCAATCTAGGCGCAGCCAGCGGAGTATGAAGCGTTAAAATAAACGAAGGAATCCTCTGATACTTTTCTATAGTCGACAAAAAATATCGAAGATAGAAATCCACTCAAGTCGTTTCTGTTTGCGGCCGAAAAGCTTTTAGAATATTGAAGGGTGTCGTGAGAATTAAAATTTCCATCCATTTTCCTCTCTTTGACTTCCCTTTCGGGGAAGAGAAGAAATCGTTTCTGCGTGGCAATGTTAATTCCATCGAGAGTGAAAATAAAATTGGTAAATCCAACTTCGCTGCTTTTTCTGGTCTCTTTGAAATGGCTCGTAGAAGAATCGGCAAGAATTACGTCAGAGGCGTAGCATACGATAGTTAACCTTTTGGTGGACGATTTCTCGGCCAAAGAAATACTCATCTCTGCTCCGAATTTAGAAGGGGGAAACTTTGTGGACGCTGATGCTGCTATATTTTGAACGAGGAGTTGCCCGGCTCGTTGCTGCTGTACAGGAGGAAGGTTGTTTATGCAAAATTTATAACTTTATCTGACCTTTTTCATGGAGAGGGCTGATGAGAAGATTGATTTTTGGTGAAAATGTCAAGAATTTTGCTTTTATAGTTTCGTCAGAAAAATGTTGACGGCTGTCGGACGGGCAGAATTTTTTTATTGGATATTCGGATTATAGATGCCTTGAAAAGTAAAACATCTAATTTTGAGGGGAGTGGGTTAGAAAAAATTTTTCTTGGGCGATTACAATGGTTTCATAATTGAATAATAAACCCAACAATTCTGTCCGAACGCCATCAACACTTTTCTGACGAAACTATAATGACTTTTATTAGGGTATCACACATCTTACTTCCTCGTAATTTGCATTTTTAGTTATTTCATTAGAGCAATTTCTTATATTTGAGGCTAGTCGCTATAAAAATGATCTCATTTCACAAAACCTTAATTTTTTTTAAATCGTTTGGCACACGCATCGTACATTTAACTGATGTTTGTAATATGTAAATGACGCGTTTTTTTTTTTTTTTTTTTTTTCTAAGGTAACACACTCTACGTTTGAGCGATTCGCTTATTTTTGCATTTAGAAATCTTCACTGTCCTCAAAAGTCAATTTATGTTTAAGGTCGTGAAATAATGATCGATTGTTAACGTTAGGGTCGAATACTGTACTTCTGCGTTTCCAAATTTCAAAGTTTACAACCGTTGCGGCATTCGTACGAGTTTTTTGATTTTAGAATAATTCTAAAATCCACCAATTATTGGTTATACGTTACAAACTTAAACATGGATTTCCTGCGTGATCTATGCACACCACTAGTTCCCCTAAATATCGAGCTGAAATTGGATTCATAGTTGAATTTGAAAACCTTTCGAGTCTGGAAAAATTGAACGTCTCTTTTTGCGATCGTTCACTTGATTTAATCAAGGGACTATTGATGATTTTAATGTCGGCATGTAGTTGAGAAATGTTCGAATTCGTATCCCGCTGCGCCTCCGCAGTTTCACGCAATCTAATCCAGGTAGAAGCCGAGGGTAGTTTAGTTGGAACCTCGCCCTACTTGGTCCCATAGCCCTCATCCTCCATATGATTGTTAACATAAACCGGAGCTCTTGTGATGGTTTCCAGCCCTCAGCAAGGTAGGGTTGCCTCAAAATTAATTTCCTCGCGTTTCTGAAACCCTAACGTAACGGATTACTCTGCCCGAGCCGCTTACATTTAACTCTTATCTTGGGCCCGGTTTCCTTAATTAGTCTACATGCTAAGATTGATACTTGATGAAAATAGAGCCGGGTGCGATGGCGGGGCTGATATAAATTTGAGATTTATCCTCGTAGGTAAAGTAAACAAAATACAGGTTCGAAACGGACGAAATTACAAAGTTTCTCCAGTCTAACATGTGTTGACGTTCAAATCGAATTTAATTGATAAAAAATATATATGTTCCAATTCCTGAAAAATAATAAAATATTTTTACAAGATTCGTCTCTTTCGACAAGCGCCTACGTTTTTCAACTTTGACTGTATTGCTGTAAGTGGAAATCGCGCAAAATTTGCGAAACAATCGCTTTAACAAAAATGAAAGAACGGGAGGAAAAATTCGGAAAAACTTCGCATTAATAAATCTCGATGTTAATGATTCTTGAATTATTAGTGAGCCGAACTATGATCAAACTTTAAGGCAAAAAGAAAAGAAAACGTCCCTCGGCTTAGGGAGCATGATGAAAATTTCATAATAAATGAATCGCCGAGACTTCAACTTCTTCTTAGCTGCTAAGTTGCAGGACTTCTACAAGTTTTCTACGTCCGCAGCAGATAGCACGTTGGATGCTCGGATCGGGAAGAATGCTGCATTTTTCATGGAAGCATTAGTGACTGCTTTTCTCTTTTCTCTCATCCACTTTGCAAGTTCACACGGCTCAAGTGGAAAGAAAGGATCGACAGAAAAACAGCCCTTCATTTATTCAATGCGTCTCTTTTAGAACAAATAAAAAAGCGACATAGCCATTTACACCCGGCACTTGGAGCTCTATTTGACCTTCCGCCGGCAATTGGTCAGCAGAAGTGTAGTGAATTCGTGGTAAAAGTGTTCGATGGGCGTTCTGAAAATATATCTTGAAATATATCTCGATTAAAAATTAAATGACTTCGCAATCAATTTATTTTTATTGAACCATCTACTTATTATTGATCAGTAGATTTCGATACTCAAAACCCCATTTCGTTGGGTGATTTTTCTTTAAGTCAATGTTATATTATATTTTTGAAACAAGTCAAATTTTTAACCGACTTCAAACAAGGAGGAGGTTACTATGGTCGTGTTGCGGGATTTTTTTTTTTTTTTTTTTTTTTTTTTTGTCAGCCAAAACACTCGCGAGCATATTTTCAACAAGCAAGCATTTCAAGCAAGCATGCATTTTTGCAAGCATTTTTTTCGAACATTTTTTTTAATTTTTTTTTAAATTTTATTTATTTATTTATTTTTTTTTGGTTGTTGAAAATAAATTGGTCATTTCAAAATAATATAGCTATAGAGATAATTAATATTCCTCAGTGAAACACGACCGGCCGTTTTGAAGAAAATGGGAAAAACATTTGTGAAAAATTTCCATAAATTCTTCGGATTGAGATTTTTCTCCCTAAATCGAACAAACTTGACACCGTCGGTTTCATAAGTTTTCGTGGGTTGACTTGCTAAGCTCATTGTATTTTCCACTCAAGCCGCTCATGCATTTAAATCCCTTATTCAACATCGAAACGAGTCTCGCGCTCTCGAAAAGTTCTCGATCCGAATATTATTCGAGAGAATTGAATAATTTAACGCGGAACACAAAATAACGCATTTCAAGGTTTTCAAACGTAAGAATGCATTTTTTGCCGGCGATTGATACTGATTGCGCGAATGTGAATGATTGATATTAATATCTGATATTCTTCGCTTTCGATCGATCTATCGCGCCGCTTGGGAGGTAATTTGCTGTCGAGGAAACGTGCCCGCGTAATATTTCGTCGATTCGGCAAGACATCGAAAATACATTTAACGAGGGAACAGATCGAAGAAGCGAGGAACAGAAATAGAGAGGAGCAAGAACAGTAACCGATAACGAAGTGTGTAGCCACTTATTGAACGACTTGATAATCGGTCGAGTCCTAATCCCGTTCCGGGTTCGGTAGATTGGGCTGCTAAGGGTTGCTCTTGGGGTTGGGACTGTTACAATTTCCCAAGAGAAGACGAAATGAGACGGAGGAAGGGTCCGGCAAAGGAGGATTTGCTTCAGAAAAGCCAATTTAGTTCAGTCGGGTTTGGACAATTGGAAAAACTCGGGTCGGTTAAAGCAATCCTCCGATCCGACGAAGTCGGGCGAGTTGGCGAAAGAGGGTTTGGTGATGAAGGGAATATATATATTGAGCATTCGGGGCGGAGCGTCGTAAAAAATTCAGCTTAGCAGCTCCCGCGGAATGAGAAACTTTTCCTCTATACGTTCAGCGTTATTAGACGTATTCATGATAGGGAAATTTACCTCGTGCGGTATCTGTTATACGTGTGCTATCCGTCGACAAATTCTTGTTATAAATGGATGCTCAATGAGGGTCGTTTCTCTTCGTTTCGCTAAGCAAGTTCTATCCATTGAACCAATTAATCTATTTTATACATATTCAAGGGTCATCCTGATCGATTTGATCGAAATCAGATTTTTTCCATCGGGTCTTCTGATTTTTGCAAATGATCAATTTTGTATTTTTTTCTTTATTGAAAAAATAACAAAACATTACAGAATCTTAGAACAAAAAATAGTCCCCCATATGGGCATAGCCCGTGGCGGGGAAACGAGTCCATCGGGTTACATCGAGAACAATGAATAAGAAAATAAATTAATTAAGTTACATTATTTGACACCTAATTCAAAAGCCAGAAAATATTTCTTGGCGTTCCGCAGAAACTTTTCGGCCTCTCGAAGAGCTCCGACCTTATTTCGATTGGCAATCGGTTGAAATAATAATCACCTTTATAGCTATACGAGTTCTGTGCTGCGCTCGTGCGAAAAAAAGGGATTGACATCGATCTATTAGCTTGAAATCGGGTCGAGATAAAATGCTGCGGCTGGGAAAATAATTTCTCTTTGAGAATCTGAACAATGCAATTCATTTCTTGCAGCCTCCTGAAATCCAGGACTTTCAAAGAGCGGAATTTGTCTCTCGACCGGCGAAGCGAATAACATTTTTGAAATTGAAAAACACAAGAAAGAAAATTGAAGGTTTATTTATCCTACTGAAATATAATCGAGTTATTTCAACTATCGGATTCAATTTTCAGGGAAATATATCAAGAAAAATATTTCAATTCACTACGTAAATAAAGTTTAAATTAAAAAAAAAAAAAAAAAAGTGAAGCACCTAAAACACGAAAAGCACAAAACATAATAGCTATAAAAAAATCATCCCATGGAAATTAAATTTATACGTGCTTTATGATATATTGTGCGTTCTAGCAGCATTACGGCTTTGATTGCAGCGTTTGGAATGAGTAGTTAGAAAATTGACATCCGAGTTTGGTCAAAGGGCTCGCCTTGGTTGATGGTGGGCGTCGAGGGGGTCGCTCCCTCTTCAGGTACGCCAGGATCGATCTGACCCGCATCAGTTTTGAAGCGATAGGGTTGGGATGGGTACCTATAGTGACAATGAAGAGAGGAAAGGTTCTGAGAATAACGTTATCCGGTCTACGGAGGCTGGGACATACTCCATTAACAAAGTTCGCCTAACCACGTTTTCGGCTTGTTGGTAACTGATTTGATTTTCCGTACAAGAAAAATCACTCAACATCCGAACACTGTTGACACATGTGAATGTTTAGGAGTTTCGAGTGCACCAGTCGATTCAATTTTTAATAGTACGAATTCATTTACATAGGCAATCATAGACATGGGATTTTTGAAATTCGAGCCTATAAATTTCCAATGAAGCACAGACTGAAAAAGAAGACATTGTAAAAACTGTATCTTATCGAAAATTTCTAGCGTATAATGACTCATTTTTGACGTCATTAGTGCAATCGGTACTCTGAAAAAAGTCTCAGTGAAATAGGGAACAGCCTCGATAAAGATTTAAAAAAAAAAAAAAGCAAACGATTGGTATAATTATTTTTTTGCCTCAAACATGATTTCAGAACTATCCATTTATTGTAGTAGAGGGGTTGTGAGGAGGAGAAAAACCAGGCGACTTATTCTCCAGATTTTTAATGGCTGGCCGAGCACTTTCGCCCATTCGGGCATCTTCAGGGCGAGATGGAACCATTAGGTCCACCATTATCCATTTATTGTACTAACTAACCAAAACTCTTGGGAAAGTTTCCATCTTACAAAAAAGTGCTGAGGGCAAAACTCTTTTTGAAAAACCGCAATTTTAAATGTTTTAATTTTTCCTAATTACTTAATTTAAAGTCTAATTTATTACCGAACAATACAGCCTGGAAGAGATTAACGAGCATAAAAACGAGCATAGAACGATTTGTATAGCTTCAAAAATTCTTGAGTTATACCTTCGTACCAAATTTCTCAAAATCTCAAAAATTCCACACAAAAGCTGCGATATAGCTCGAGTCGATTGAAGCTATCAACTTCGCTAAAGTCGCATTCGATTCAGCGTCCAAAATTCTAGATAAATTGATACCAAATACGACTTTGTCTGAATACCTTGGAAAACACGAATTTCCCCCAACTGAAAACCCTTCAAAATACCGTTGAAATTAGGTTCGCTATTTGACTTGGCCATTTCAGGCCAAAATTAATTTTTGGTGAAAAAATTTCAAGAATTCAGCCAACATAGTTTTCTTAGCGTTACGAACGGGATTTTCCCAAATGGGATATTCGAGTTCGACATGGCTTAAAAAGTAAAACATCAAATTTTGACGGGGCTAAATAGAATTTTTCTTGGGCGATTAAAATAGTTTATTATTGAATAATAGACCAATACGAAAACTCATCGGTGAAAAAACCCAAAATTTCACCCTGCAATGACGTCCTGGGAACATGGAGTTTTCTCGAAACGAGTTTTCTCCTCTGTTCGACGTCAAAATCGCATTACCGTTGCACACAAACATTATCAGCCGTCGAAACATTGGAATTCTGCGTTTGGAGAGCCTTAACGCTTGGACGGTCGAATGAGGTGGAATTCAACGCATATCAACGTAAATAATGACGTTTCGACAAGGACATTGCTGTTGTTAACGTCAGCAGCCTGTTGAGAGACCTTTGGCAGTATCAGTAATATTTGATGGCACTGGAAAACGGTTAAATACCCGAAACTTCATTCTGTTTTGTTCGAAAAAGAGGCAACGGTTTTTTTTTCTAAATCACTCGTGCTGAGATTGTTGAATTCCATTTCACAAGGATAGGAAACGATGGGATTTTCACGAATTCCTATAATTTTAAATGAGACATTGTCATACCGATATCGGCGTATTTGAACTGTCTTACACTCACACAACTGAGTTGTAAAATGTTACTGATTGTTGATCCGATGTGAATTGGGAAGGAGTGAAACTTCACTGCACTTCAAGATATATGTGTAATTTAAAATAAAAATCGTACACTTGACCGTTCACTTCATCGGACTGATACATTAATTAACCTGTCAATAGAGAACCTCTCAGGTTGCTCAAAATGAATTATTCCTCTTCGAGAATCACTGTCCAACACTGATGATGGCCTACAACGCCGAAATCAATATATCTCGTTTAAAATTAGCGGAATTCTTGATAATCTATTCTGTCCAGGCAAATGATGATAAAATTACATTTTTTGTATGGGAAAATAAATAATTTTAAAAACTATACCCCGAAGTAGCAATTGGAGATTTCCATCTATGAATGAAATCCGATTAGCAACTCGAATAACTTCGAACGATAGAAATACCTAATTAGACGAGCTGGGATACAATTCCTTCTCATGAATCGCTCCGTTTGCTATTGGGCTTTATCGCGGGCCTCGTCTGGAACTCTTGTAGGCCGAGAATCCTCCGCAGAGGAAAAGTGTCCCTTGTACAGGCTTGGAACTGGTAAGAGGGAGGAAGCAATAAAGGAGAACTCGAAGCGAGAGAAGTTGAATGTAAATGAGCCGTTATCTCGTCTGGTTTTATCATAACCCGGAGAGGCGGCATTGAAGAGGTCGGTACGCGTTTAATAAGCCTGAAATCCGGCGCAAGCTGGCAGGTACTGGAGTCGTCGTTGAGAACGCGAGCTCTCGGTTCGGTAAAGGAAACCTTTAGCTACCTATAGGAAAAGGATAGCTCGGAGATGCTAAGATGTTCAAGTAGGTCTCTCCAAAAGACGAAGAAAAGCGACACGAGTGGAACTCGTCTGAGGTAGAACGCGATGAAATTCATCGTTGGTTCGTTTAATCAAGTTCCGCCAAAAGACAGACAGCGGAATTCGAGGATTGCCTTACGGAGATTTCGCCGTTATTGCTCGAGCTTTATGCGAAATGGAAACGTTTACGATCGCTCATGGAGATAATGCTGTAATAAAATGCAATAATGTTACTAGTCTCGTTCATCCATAAATTCGACTCGACTGATTATATTCGAAAGGCCTCAAGTTAGAATTATTCGCGGGCAATATTTTACGTTTGTTACAGTGCTCGACATACGCTTTTGAATCCGCTTCTTTTAAATTGCCCATATTAAATTACCCAATTAGAATATATTCAAGCTTAGCAATGTTTTCCTTAAAAAATCGCCTTTTATAAAAAAAAAAAAAAAAAAAAAAAACTGAACACGTTAATGTGATGTTGTATGTTGTTGATGTTCTATTGTTAATTAGTTAGGTCAATTCCCTACTTGTTTACTAATAGTCTCGTACCAATCATTTGATTTATCATAAAGTATTATATATTATTATTATATATTAGCATGATACCTATATTATATATATGGCCCGAGGAGAAATTAAAAAAAAACCGTATGCATTTTAACATGAATAGTTAAAAGTGATTAATTGATTACGCTTCGCATAAGAAATGGGGAAATCGTCTCGTCCGATTCTACTGTGGATATTCGGCTAACCATGGACCTAATTGCTCCCTGAATTATTGAACGACTCGGTTAATATATAATGGCACTCAGATTCAATACGACTAAGACCAGCCAGAATTTCCATTTGAATAATATGCGTTATTCACTAAACCCATTTTCCTAATGGGCAGGTTTTACTGAACCATTCGCCGAAAATCAAATAATTCTGTTATGAATATTCCATGCTGAAAAATGTATTCTATTGAAAAAGCTGAGTCCAGGAATCGGTAAACTATGCTCAAGGGCTCGTGCATTCTTAACCTGACGCCATTAAACCGTATAAAAATATGGGACCTAATAAATATTCGACCCTTCAAAACGCCCGGAATATTTCAACACCCTTGAGCTCATACTCTTGCCTACCCTAGACTATTCTGAAAGGAATTCTATTACTTCCGAGAGAGCAGCTTATCACCGTAGGTCGTCTGGGCGAGCAAAAAAGACGATAAAATTCGTAAAATGGCACACCATCCGAGCTGAGTATTAATAAAGCTCGAGAAACGAGGCATTTTATCTGCTGTCCGTTTGCATGTGTACTCGTGTGTGGGCTTGGGAAAAATGCGAGAGCTAGTTTAGAACGTTCAATGTGTGAACTGCGGCTGGTGTAAAGCATTCCAACTCGACTAGAGCGAGGATGGGACTGATATTAGACTTGTCACTTATAGATTGCCTTTAAGATGCCGATAAGACTCCCAACGCCGAGTCCTTCTCGAGCTTCTACCGATCCTTCGAATCTAATACTCCATCAATACTCGGCGAACCCATCGACGTCGCAGACTTCTTCAATTGCCATTTTTCAGGATGTTTCCGTCTTTACGTTGGTATAACGACCAATGAGATTCGATTCGGATGCTGAAATATTCGACTTCTCCCTTTTCCATCCGGATCAACGATAATGCAGTGAAAATTATATTACTCGATATTCTGTGAAAGGAATTAAGCTACCAGGAGTTTCCAATTTTAACGATGGAGCTCGAGTTTCGGATGCAAATAAACCAGAAATTTCGAGAAATACTACTAAAAGCTCGAGAGAATCAATGGATTTGCAACAGATCGAAAGAGTGTTGCACGAGGATAATAAAACATTCTCTTGAAGCCTGAAAACGGAAATATGCGTAGAGGAGAGTTGTTAATTCGATTTCCAAGTTGTGTTCGCTTTATTCCTACACGACTACGACGGCTTAGAGCTTACCCTGTCGGCTCTTTTGATTAAATTTTAATTTTCCGCCTACTTCGTTCCAGGTATTCGCAGGTACGTGATGCCGTCCCCTGTTCAGTGGAATTTTCGCTCCGGAGGACGCTCTTTCAGATTATATTTTTCTCTCGCGGCTCAGAATAACATTTTGGCGGCTCATATTTACTCATGGAGCTGGAATGAATTTCTGCGGAAGCCTCCGCGGGACGGAGAAGGTTGAAACCATACGTAACTCGTTGATATATCGCTCATTCTCGCCCCTTGCTCGTCCAACGCCGGTGCAGATAACTTCTATGAGCTACAGCCGCCGTTCGCTTCTCGCTTTCACACTATTTTCCCGTTTCCTTGCACTATCCTCCCCTCCGTTTTTTTTATTCCGCGCCGCTTTTTATCCCTCCGCATCCCAAACTTCCTCTCTCCGTTTTTTCCGAGAGGAAGGTCGGCGAAGAGTTCGCATTTTCTCGCTAGGAAAATCTGTTTGTTGCTAGAACACGCAACAGCACTTTCCCTATATTATCCACAGCGAGAGCGTAAAATTGAGTTTCGCCTTTCCAGCAGAGGTCCCAGTTCTTGCGACTGAATAACGAACTGGACTGTACTGAGAAAGGGTACACATAATAAACCGAGTTAGAAAATTGCTCCGGCGAGAGGACGCCCGGGAGATAAGGGAGGATGAAAGTGTATGAACGGAGATCTCCGGGGACGACAAAGCTAAAGCTAAAGTGACGCGAGGAAGTAGTTATTACTGAATATGAGTCTAGCGAGGAAGGCAAGTTGTGTTGGGTCCACCGTCCGCTTATTATACTAAGTACATTGGCGCCAGAAAGCAGCTGCTCTCAAAAATATCGAATAGCCAAATTGCGGAGGCAGCCTTTGTACAGTTGGAAGACTCGGCGGGAAACAGCAGCTCCTTGCGAACAGCGTTCAACGTTAAACATTTGCGCATTTCTGAAATGAATGTACAAATTGTCGATATAATAATAATCTTCTTTTCCTTCTCGTCGCATTTTTTGATGTCCGAGGGTTGTGAGGTGGATTAAAACCAGGCGACTCATTCTCCAATTCTTTATTAGCTGGCCGAGCACTTTCGCCCATTTGGGCATCCTCAGGGCGACGTGGAGCCATAGGGTCCAGCCCAGCAGGGTCAAGTGCTCGGCCAGCCGTTAAAAATCTGGAGAATAAGTCGACTGGGTTTTCTCCACCTCACTACCCCCGGAAATAACAATAATGGCGTTGGTTTTGAAGTTTGCGGGGGAGAAAAACTGGGCAACTCGTTCTCCATTTTCTTTATTGCCCGCCGAGCACTTTCGCCCCTTCGGGCATCATCAGGCCGTAGCTACCAACGGTGCTTCAAAGCCCTGATGATGCCCGAAGGGGCGAAAGTGCTCGGCGGGCAATAAAGAAAATGGAGAACGAGTTGCCCAGTTTTTCGCCCCCGCAAACTTCAAAACCAAGAAGATATATGAAGCGACTACCCAAAAACGAATAATGGCATTGTAAAACCACTTGCTATAAAATGTCTCTCATGGCTAAACACCGAGCCTTAAACGCTCCTATCATTAGTCCGTATCATTGATAATGTTGCCGTTTATATACATACCAGTTCTCAATTATTCTAGAATTAGACTACATGATTGAGGAGACGCCAAAGTGAAGGTTTAATTGTTTCGATTCGTTTTTCAGGTATGTAACACCTGTTTGAATTATTTACTTAAGTTATTATCACTTTGTTATATTTATAAATAAATTAACGTTGTTCAGAACGCATCAACGCCGCCTTTAATTACTGCCTAACACCCTTATAGCATGAAAACTTGATTTATCTCGTCCAAGAAAGTCGTCCAAAATTAATAATTTGTTTAGCAATAAAAATGAAATCAATATTGGTAAATTAACAGGCGGTTATAAACCTAGAAATTCGTACAACCTTCATCTCGCCATTTTCATACCGGTTACATAGAATCCGTGGACTACGAGGGAATGATAATTTATGCAATTCCTGCGCAATTCGGGGACAACATGCGCTTATCAACTTTCCCTTCAGAAATAGGACTGGAAGTTCTACGTTACGATTCGCTTCATTCAGTTTGGAAACTAAATAATCTCCCGGGACCTAACTACTTCCTTGCTGGTAACTGGAGGATCAGATCAGAGACTTTCATAACTCGCGAAAACCGAACCGGACACAAAAGTTCGTCCATTATAACTATTTCGCCCTCCCGGTTTTCGAACGCATTGCGGAGTTTTATCGTTTTGGAAAGCTATTCGAGAAATTTCCGGGCTCCGAGGCAAGAGCAACAAAGTATTTTATGAATCCCATTACATCTGGTAGCAAACCTTTTTTATCCCTTGGAGTACTCGAAAGCGTCGACTTCGTGGAAACTTGGCCGTTTCCTTTCCGCTCCCGAAAACTTTTACTTGTTAGCCGTAAAAAGTCGTTAATCAATTTAATTGCTACGGAGATCCGAAAAGAAGGATGGAAGGTCCATTAGACTTTATTGAAATTGGTTCCTCTTCTTCAGCTTCTGGCGAGGCTGTTTCTTCATCGCTCGGCTCGGACGGAGCATCGCTTCTTACTGCTTCCCTCTAAAACCCTTAGATCATCGCGGCTGTAAATACCTCCCTCCAAGGCCTCCCTTTTGATCCCTTGAAATCGAGTTCAATCTGTCATGTCATTAGTTAATAACGTCTGAACAGGGGCTTCACTCGTGTTCTTCATCGCCCCCAATAATGTTCAGATGTTCCAAAATGTTTCTCTTCATTTTATCGAGCGATTGTAGACAATCCTCGCTGAGCACCGATATTCCGAATACGGTTCGAGAATAAAAGCTCCTGACCTCGAGAGGAAATCATCTGTAAATGAGCTAGATCACGTTATTTAAGAAATATTTTTATTTATTATTCGCTCTAAATTATCAAGCATTGATATCGAGACGAACTTGGTCGAGCTGCTGAATTTATGCTAATAATTTATTTGTGTATGGAGAGTGGGAATCTATAGGTATTTTTATAGTAGGTAGTACTTATAGTAGTTGCTATAATGTGGTATGTTGGTGGTGGGGATTGTATCGTACTTAGTATCATAAAGTATTGTGTTTTTCAACTGGAGCAAAGTAGGAGCAAAAATTAGACGTAGCAACTGTAAGTTTTCCAAGATTTGTAACTTGCACAGTGGATAACTCAAACAAAAAGTCGTCAATTCAGATGTTTGAATATACCAAAAGTTTACATCGGTTAACATCACCGCCCATCTGCTTACTCTGCTGGAAGCCATTTTTGGTAATTCTACATTTTCTCCGAGAATGTAAACTAAAGGTTTATGATCTGTTTTTAAAATGAACTTCCGACCATATAAGTACTGATCAAACTTACGAACCGCCTGAACTATTGCAAGTTTACCTTGTTTATTATATTGAATAAATTTTCATTCCTGGTCTTGATCTCAATCAGACAAGTCTTCAACGCCACATTTCAAGTTGCTAAAATAGGTAATTTAATTGCCCACATTTTCCCAATGTAATGTACCTATCCATTTTTCAACCGTTTTTGCGTTATTCAACAATATTGGTAGACCATACGCGAAAACATGACATTTTTCAACTTTAAACGTTCTTTTCATCTATTTAGTGCGGAAGAAACAAAGAATGAACCATATATTATTGATATACACATCATCAACTATCATTATGCTGAATTTGAGCCAAATCGATTACAAAAAATTTTTCGCGAAAAATCCAAGGGGTACCCCTGCGATTTTTTTCAACCGAACAGTTAACGAATTTTTTCTCCTCTATCAATACAGATAAAAATCTGAAATTTTCAGGAAAGTTGTGTCTTACCGAGATGTATTTTTCTGATTTTTTTTATTTCTCGGAAAAATCTGCAAGTGCTCCAAAAAAATCGGTTTTTGAAAGCTCAAAAATTGGACTTTAACGGTGATTTTCGGGGTCAAAATAAATGCGAATCAATTGTTTTATTATGCAGGAGTCTTCATTTGAACGCCTTACACACGTACATAGCAAAAAATTTGGTGAAAAAAATTTAAACAGAGCCAGAGAAATTATTTTCCGTAAATCGAGTTTTTCGCCGGCCGAATTCTCGAGCTCCGCTGGCATCGGTAATAGTGAAAAATTAAATTTTCATTTTAAAGCTATTCTTATAGTAAATTTAACGCTGAATCCGAATATGACGTCAAAACGGCGGAAATTTTACGACAACTATAAGTTTTCCCATTTTAATACTACGCCACTCCTACGTTTTTCAACTTTGTAATTCCGTTGCAAATACTTACAGTACTGTTCAAATTTGATTAATTGATGATTCCTACAGGAAATTAGACGTAGAAATCGAATTTAAAGTGAAAAAATCAAATTCGAACGATTGATAATATTTTTTGAATTTTTTTCGATTTTCATACTTTTGAAGTTTCAACTTTGGGATTTTTTCGTCACGTTCCCGAAATGGGAACGATTAGGTGCTGTGGAAGAAAATGAAGGAAATTTAACGTAGAATCGATAAAAAAAAATCATTATTATTCTGTTCAGATATGTTGGAGACTTCGTACAAATTAATTTTCTCCTCTATTGTTCGCAATGAAATTGTATTGTGTTGGGCAATAGTCCGTTTCAAAAGATGGCTGCAGTTGAGCATACTAGAGAGAGAACGTGGCCATTCGGAAAACCGGCCGAGTGTGTAAATATGTTGGGATAATAGCGATAGGGCCATATATTCGGCTGGAAACGTTCTAAGCCCTTTCGTATAACGGCAAGCGGATAAGTGCTGAAAGGTAATGAGGTGGAAAATGGTGTCAAGTAGGCGAAGAAAAAGCCTCCTACTTTTGCAAAACGGTATCGCATCTCACCGACAGCGATTGCACGAGGAGTTTCGAAGTATGAAAATACGGGTAAAATATGAAACGAGCGTGAACGATGTTCATTCATGAAGTTTGCGAAGTTTGGTTGCACAATATTCGGAAACAGTCGGTTGTTTGAAAAATGCTTCGAAAATGTGGCAATTTACTGTGAAAAAATAAAAACAGGGGGAAAGGCGGTTAACGGAGTGAAATAACTGTAATTGTTTGAATTTCTATACAGCAGTAAGGGCAATTGAATCAATCTTCTCCGATTTTGCCCGTTATAGTCGTCTAAATGCTTCGATTTCTTCAGAAATAGCTGAAAAGCACACATTGTTTTGGCTGAATGCTGCGGTTAGATCCGGTAGAAAATAAATTGCAGCAATAAACTTGCTCCGGCTGAAGATATATTGTGCGCCGCGGATTTCTCTAAGCGCCCATTAAACCTAAGTCTCGATGCTCTTTGAGAGAGATGAGTTTTTTATAGGTGGGCAATGCGGATATAGTCGAAGTACAAAATGGTTTCTGTTAACGGGAACGATTACGAGTCTGCAACAATGAGCTAATGCAAAATTTGTATTTCTACATCTGATGCGAACGCGAGTAAGAGGGAAATTTCAGCAGTGCACTCAAATGGCATCATATCATCAGAATGACTCAACTTTTGCCATAGTTCACCCAAGTGCTGGTTTTGTAGCGCTGCACTAATCAAGAGCTGTTGGATTAAACTTCTTACACTGCAAGCGACCTAAGTTTCACATTAGGGACCTCTGATGGGCTCCTTAATTTTAGAGAGCACCACAACAGATATACTTCTCGATGAATCCATCAAATACGCAACTCTTGCATCAATGAACGGCATAATCGACCACGATTGGAAAAGTTGAGAGAATTTATAAGGACATAAAAGGGAAAAACTCGATTGTCGGATGAACCGGAGGATTTTCGCAGCAAGTTTCATCGCGGGTTCTTCAGAAGAAAATAAAATCCCCATGAAATGAGAGTGAGTTGAGGGCTTGTTTGCCTTTTGAGGTCTCCAGTCCCTCGGTGCAGTAACCTGGTGATAAAAGAGGGAAAATTGTTTTGAAACGAACATTGGTCGAGGAAAAGTCCGAACTTCGGCGAGTTTTGAGCTCTTTTTTCTCCTTGAAAACGTATACGAACTCCGGTCTCGCCAGCCGGTGAAGGGCTTTTACAGTGACTTTAGAGTTAATTTAGCGCCCGACTTCGATAAAGAAGAAAATGAATTATTCAGAGGTGAAGTTGTTTACTCTACAGCAACACTTGTCGAATACAAAGTGAAAACTTTGGCTGCTTCTTTTATAGTCATGCCTCCTACTTTTATCGGCAAGTGGGACGGGAATTCTGCGTAAATGGTATTCGATGTATTTTTCTCAATATATTTGCGATAAAGTTCAGCTGATTGGTTTACCGAAGATTACAAGATATAGGTAGCTGATATTAGAGACTTGCGAGTTGTTTTGATGAGACAACGATTTAAGAGCTATGAACATTTACATTAACTTTACATTACATTACATTTACATTACATTTTTACATTACATTACATTTTACATTACATTACATTACATTACATTACATTAACTAGCTGATATTAGAGACTTGCGAGTTGTTTTGATGAGACAACGATTTAAGAGCTATGAACATTTATGAGTGATATTTCTCATGGCTCTTGGTTTACTCTTTCTAGCCGTGAGCTTAAAACTATAGCGCCAACATTGAAATCGAAACGCATTTTTGATTCTGCATATCGACTATAATTCTTTAATACATATTTATTAGAAATAGTTGCAAATGATAAGCACAGTGGTTTATTATGCCTTTGCTTCAATCATTTAGGAAGACTTGAGTTTGACACTTGAGTTTGTAACAATTCAAAAACATTTCCACCTTTTTTTTTGACTTTATGCATCTATTCAAAATTTAAAAAAAATTGTAACATGTTAAAAATTAAGTTGTTATTGTTCGAAGTTGTTTAAGTTGTAATTAAATTAGTAAGATTTGTATCAATGGTATAGTCTGTTGTTTATCTGGCTCGGTGCAGCTCCAGTTCCCGGCACAAGTGTTTACTTATTGGGAACTGAAGCATTTTGTATATTACGATATAATATTTTGTTAAAATTGTTTTTTCCTCAATAAATGCAAAAAAAAAAAAATTACGAACGTTTCCATCTTACAACACATTGTGGAAACTCTATAGCAACTTTCGCAATTTTAATTATTTTTATTTTTCTTAATCATCTTATTAACGTTAAAATTATTCGCCTATAGTTACAGCTCGAGAGAGTGTTTGACGTGCATTCCAACGAGTATAGAACGTTTTTTATAGCTTTAGAGAAAAATCTGAAATCCTGGCAAATATCTGAAAATCTCGAATTTTCAAGCGCGACAACTCAAGAACTGTTGGTATTTTATTCGATTAAGCATCTAAAAGTCAATACAAATTGATAAATAACACACCTTTGTCTAGAAAATCGTCGAAAATTGTTTTCTTCCGATACAAATACAAAATTTCTTCTTTAAAATCCCGCTACTCGACGCTCTCTCAAAATACTGCGTCTCTTAATATCGAGTTAGCAATTTGGCTACAGAAATGAGCTATTGCTGACTAAGAATGATTTTAGTCGAAAAATTAAAATATCTAGGCCTCACAATCTCACCAGAAAAGTGTTTATAGCGTCAATAAATTACAAAAAAAAAATGTATTCAATATCCGCATTCTACATAAGTTATTACGTAAAATATTACCTTTTCAGGGGTATTTTTTCGTGAGCGATTGCAATGGTCTATTGTTGAATAAAACCTAAAAGACGCCGGCCGAAAAACACGGGAAAAAACTCGATTCGCTATCATTTCGTGCGGGTTTATTCTCGCTCGAAATTCCACCGACCCGAGGGGTCTCCGTTGTGTTGCATGAAAAGCGAATCAAGAGCCTATGATTGGCCGCATCAGCCTGACCCAGTTCCTCTCATCTCCTCATTACAACACGAACTTCGCGTTGAAGGATCGCAGGCCGAAGCTCGAGTTCCGACCGCTCCTAAAAAGGAAATTCAATTATTTTAAATCTGATTTCCTCAACATCGCAGTCGACTCTCTTCACTTGCAATCTCGCGGTCTACAACAAGCAGGCCGAAGCCTTGCAGAGCCGTGCTAAGGCCATTTATAACCATTATGTCTCTTCTGCGGCTCGTCTCCGCCCTTTCAGAGCGCACCACTCAGAGTCCTCGCGAGATTTATAAGGTTGCGAATATAAATATTGGAGTGTCACTGAGCCGTCAAAAACCTGCATCAACGTATATCTTCACAGCTTTCCATTTATTTACTCTCTCTTTTCTTTCCACCGTTCATACGCAACCCGCTAACAGAGCCAATATATTGTACTTTTCGAAAAGAGTTTCCCCATGTTCAGAAATAGAAGAAGAAATGCATCATTCGTATTTGGTTTGTCTTTTTAATTTTTTAAATAATAAACCTTCGTAATCGCCAAAAAAAAAAAAATCTAACTTATTCAAAATGTGATGTTTTACGTTTCAGATCCGAATATCCAATAAACAAATTTTGCCTGTCACCGTCAACACTTTTCTGCCAAAACTATTATAGTTAAATTCTTGAAAGTTTAATCAAAATCAATCTTGGTAAGACAATGGCTCGATTTTTCAACCAAAATTTTTACTCAATTTTAAAGGTATTTTCGGAAGATTTTCGAGGGGGAGGGGGAGAAAATCTGTGTTTCTTTCGCGTTTCAAACAAATCTATCTAATCTATGGATGTAATAAATTATATTAAATCCAATAAATAAATCAGTAATAAAATATCAACAATAAAAATGAATAATAGAAATAAATAATAAATAAATCTAACCTGTAGACTATTAGATGATGAATCGAATGAGACCATCACGGGTTCAATGGCTTCGATGGATCTCAAGTCATTGCAGCTTTCGTGTAGAATCTTTAAGATTTGCGGAAATTTGGCACGAGTGTATAACTCGAGAATTTTCGGAGCTATAAAAATCTTTCTACACTCGTTGGAATGTTCATAAACTCTTTATTAAGCTGTACCACAAGGAGAATAATTTAACTTTTAATATTAAAAATTAAGAAAAATAACAATAATCAAAATGACCTTAGACGGTAGAAATATTCGGAACAGTCGCTATCACAAATGTTTAGACATTCTAAATCATAATTGAAGCAAAGGAATAATAAACCAGAGTACAATCATTTGCAGCGTTTTTTACTGAAGAATCGAACAGAGAAATCTACTTCGGATATATTCAGGGGAACAGATCGAAATGCGTCTTATACCACGGATGGGTAAATTAGTTTGGCCTGAAGCAGAGATATTTCGTTGAGTAGAAACTTCATTTTTATAAGCACCAGATGACAACCAAAGGGCCAATAATAACGCCATAAAATCGACTATTCGAACGCCCGTTTTCCTACATGCCCAGCGATCTCAAAGGTTTCTTGCGGTGATCAAGTTTGAATTAGTTGTGGAACGGTCAGTCCGAACACTCTGGGCCTCTGATGTCCTGCGAATGCTAGACCGTCGTGGAAGTTTCTTTAGATAAAAAAAAACTTTTTAAAAAAAAAATAAAACCGACTTCAAAAAGTTTGTCTATAAAATACACTCTGAAAAGGAAAAAATAACAAAAATGTCCCAACTTCGCAGCAACTCATTCGCCAACTACACATTTTAAGGACTACTTTACTACTCGTATTGACCTGACCACTTCCTGATTGATTGGATCACCTTCCCTAATAATATAAAAATTACTATTTCTCATTTCCCAAATGATTAAAAGATTTTCCTTTCACCTCTGAATTGCCTCCAGATTGATCATCTTTTGAGTCGGCGCCTCTCTTATATATTGTATTGGAGAAGCCTATAGATTCCGAATTAGTAAGAATATAAATATCATGAGTTTTCACGATTCTTGAACAGAGCACATCAGCATTTATGAGAACTGATTATTAACAATATCAATTGAAGGTGACTATTCACGCCTTTTCCTAAAACCATTTCAGATTTCTCTAAGAATCTTTACGTCCAGACCCAGACTTATTACCTGGCACCTACTAATTTATCGTAAATTCATATTTATTTGTAACCATCGGTTATTTTGCCAGAGAGGCGCCGACTCCAAAAGATGATCAATCTGGAGGCAATTCAGAGGTGAAAGGAAAATCTTTTAATCATTTGGGAAATGAGAAATAGTAATTTTTATATTATTAGGGAAGGTGATCCAATCAATCAGGAAGTGGTCAGGTCAATACGAGTAGTAAAGTAGTCCTTAAAATGTGTAGTTGGCGAATGAGTTGCTGCGAAGTTGGGACATTTTTGTTATTTTTTCCTTTTCAGAGTGTATTTATAGACAAACTTTTTGAAGTCGGTTTTATTTTTTTTTTAAAAAGTTTTTTTTTATTTTTCTCTTTTTAGTGACTTACAATTATGGACAGCTCTCTTTATAGAATTTTCCAAGCTTTCATTATTGTGTTCTTGTCACTTACTACTAACCGTCAAACTCAATTCATAAGTCCGTTGAACGATGAAGTTCTAAAGTATAATGATTACCTAACTATTTTCAATGTTATTATGTAGATTGAGAGTGAGTTTGAACGTTTGGAATAATCCATCCACTGATTTGGGTCTCTTGGTCAACATACCGGATACTTTGATCCCATTGATACACCTACCAAAACTCAAATAATTGTCTACACCATTACTGGTTACTGAATTGCACCAATTCACTCGTTCTTTATTTCTCTAACGATAATAGAGTGATAATTTTCTCAAGCGTACCCGCAATCGCACTGAATGAGAGATCCGAACAAAATTTCAGAAATTCGCCGAACGTTTGTGCATTAACTTGGAGTTATTTGGCCTTCAAAACGATGTTATTTATTGAAAATTTAACGCTGAATTCAAATCTTCTAACGAGAATGCCATGACTAACGTAGTTTTTTTTCTACAAGCATAAATAGTCCAAAAACGTGATTTGAACAAATTTTTTAGAAATATGGCCTAAAAAGTATCTACTTTTAGTCCAATCAATACCAAATTTGGATCACGTAAACTAGACTCAAATGTGAACAGTTTAAGTTTAAAACTATGGAAAAACAGTTTAGGATTGGAAGTTGTGAGGTCTCAAACACAGGTCCATTAAAACATCGATTGCTCCCTTATTATGCCACCTAAACTTGATTTTCTACCATCGTTAGAAAGCTCTAGCTAAGTGCTTTCAAGTGCAGTAGTGTTCATATTTTTTTTCTCGACGTGGTTGGGAACGGTGCTCGAAAAACCTCAAAAAAGTGAAAATTGGCATCACTTTTTTTGTTACACTTTCTTCTCTACACGCTATATTAGAATGCGAACAAAAATTGAAGCTAGGCCCTTGTAGGCAGATAAATTATGAAACAAAATGACACCAGAAACAAAACAATCGAGCAAGTATTCTAGAAGTTATAAGCTTGCAAAGTCAAAACTTCCTTTTTTCGCGAAAATCACGTTTTCCGGCGTTTCTCGCGTCTGGAGACGTAACTACTGAATGGACTCAATTGAAAAAATTATGGGACCTACCTGGATAGTAACCCTTTCAAACAAAAAAAAAAGTAACCCGATCGGACGTACAGGAGCTGAACGCCGGTGGACAACACATACCGAAAAAAAAAAAAAAAAAAAAAAAAAAAAAAAAAAAAAAAAAAAAAAATCCCGCTAGACGACCATAGTAACCTCCTCCTTGTTTGAAGTCGGTTAAAAAGCGAACCGAGAAGAGCAGGCCTTGAGGCTACTTATGCATAATACATGATGAGCAGTAAGGATACGGTGGGAGAGGGTCGAATCGTAATGTGGCGCGGAAGACCGTTGGCGTCTGACCCGGAAAAACTACGGCACTCGAATGAAAAAGCTCGAAAAACTCGAATAAAAAAGCCCTGACGACAAACTTGGTCAGCTAATGCAGAATTTGGCATCGCACTGTTCATTCATGGTGGTCCGAAGTAATCAGTAAATCCAGCAAAAAGCCAAAACTCCCTCAATATTCCACGGTTGAATATCACTTTGACCGGGACATATGCCTTTTAGGCATGCTCAATTCACATTTCCATCGCTAGGCCCGCTCCCGCTGCCACAAGCCGTCTCTCCTCTTAAGACATTGTCAGTCGGCTATCAGAGGTGACGTAGGAAGAGTCGCAGACCCTCGGATCCCCTTCGTAAGGCGGTAAGTTAAGTTTTATCACAACATACCCTGCCTTTTTGGCGTATGTCCCGCTGTGTGTACAAGGATTTCCTGCTTTTAAGCATTTGTCCCTCTAAGTGAAGTGCGAATTGCCTGCTTTTTAGGCATACATCCCTTTGAAGGGGGGTCAAATGCCGAAAAGGCGTATGTCCCTCTAGGAGTGCGTTCGATTTTCATGCCCAAAAAGCAGATGTCTCTTTGAATGATTTTGCTATCTCAAGAGTTACATTAGTACTATTATAATATTATAATAATTACATTCAGTACTATTATTAGGATCCGTTGTGATCTATATTTAGGTTTACCTTTTTTTTCCTTCCTTTTCACAGAAAATGGACAAGAAAAAAATTCAACTTTATCCGAGAGGATAAGAAAAATAATGTGTGACTCCGACGTTGATTCACAGGACTCCTACATTGATTCAGAGGAATCCTACGTTCCTGATGCGTTTTGCTTGAAAATCTACTTATAAATAAAATTGGCTTGCTTATTTTTCATTCATCTACTTATTCTTTTAATTCACATGCCTAATAGGCATATGTCCCTCTAAGAGTACGTAGTAAAATAACGAGGAGAATGCCTAAAAGGCATATATCCCTTGGAGTGTAGGTTTTGTGTATGCTTAAAAGGCAGGTGTCCCTCAGAACGAGAATTGAAATCATGTCCCAGCCGAAGTGATATCCATTATTGGCGTAATCATGAAATTTACCGATGTCTTCGCTGTAATACGGGTTGGTTTTGAATTGTATCGAATCGAAGGTACGTTTGAAGGGGGACTTGATTAAATAACCTTCACGGGATGATCTCATGAAACAGATGGAGGATCAGGTATTCCACCCTTGCAAATAGAATGACGTCCTAATTCGGTTTGGCATGTCCGCCATTCGAAGCGTTGGAAGGTTCACTCGTCTGTTGGGTATCTGTGGTCGTGGGGAGACGCTCGCCTGGGGACGGTCCAGTTAAATAAACGTCATTAACTCGGTTAGGATTATAAATTCTCGGGTCGTTTCAAATTGGAATAGTTCGGCCAAGTTGGTCTTGCAAACTTCTCAACAACGGTTGGACAACGTCCTTTTGACGCCGCCAACGCTAGAGCTTCCAAGACTAAGAATGTGACTTCGATGGTTTGGCTTGCAGCTAACAATACTTCCCCTTGCTTTAGCGGAGATAATGAATTCGCGTAAAACTATGCTCCTCCGGTGGTTTGGGATACGTTGCTGTTCAAAGTATTGGAGAGTTCTAGTGACTTTCGCGTTTTTTGAAAACTTTACGTGGGAGATTTGGTTACTTTGTTAAATCATATATGTCTCTAATGGTCACAACAATCCGCCATCCACAAGGCGGTAACCATAAGAAACGTATGATTTAATGAAGTAACCAATACTCCTACGTTTAAATTTTCAAAAAATGCAAAATACACTAAAACTCTCCATTATTTTATATGCGGTTCTGAAAAAAATTGGCGCTGATCAGTGGTTCCGTTGTTTTTATTTTTAGGAATCATTATCGATATAAGAGCAGATAACATTGTTATTTAAAACTAAGAAAGATTGATCGAAGAATTTCAGTTTATTATTCAATAATAATTCGCCCGAGGAAAAAAGTCTAACTCCCCTCCAAATTTGATGTTTTACGTTTCAAGGCATGTAGAATCCGAATATCCAATAGAAAAATTCTGTCTTTCCGCCGTACCCCGTCAACACTTTTCTGACGAAACCATTAAAGCTAAATTCTTGAAATTTTCACCAAAAATCAACCTTGGCCTGACAATAGCTCAATTCTTTAGCCAAATCGCTACCTCATTTTTGAAGGTATTTTTGAGGGGTTTTGTGGGGGAGAAAATTAATATTTTCCAGGGTTTTTCAGAAAAATGTGTATTGGATATCAAAATATAGATTTTTGGACGCTGAATCGAATGAGACCGTCGCGGGCTCGATAGCTTTATTGGTTCTCGAATTATCACAGCTTTTTGTGCCGAATTTGGAAGATTTTCAGAAATTTGGCATGACTCGAGAGTCCTTAGAGCTATAAAAATCGTTCTCCACTCGTTGGAATGGTCGTCAAACACTCGCTCCAGCTGTTCCGTTAGGTAAACCATTTACCTTTTAATTTGGAAATTAAGAAAAATAAAAATGATTAAAATTACAATAGTTGCAACGGAGTTTACGCATAAAAATGATCGGTATAATATCAGAAATTGATAGTCTTTTTAAATCATTATTGAAGCGAAGAAACATAAACCTCTGTGCAATCATTTGCAGCGTTTTTTCTTCTCGCACTGAACACTACTATTGGGAGGATAATATTTTTTCATATGGGTGTGCTGAAGGTTGGAAAAATATGTTGCGATGGAAAAAATATAGTTATTATTAACAATGAGCAAAAACCATGCTTCCTGAGCATTCGACAATTCCTTGTCGTCAATATCTTATTACAGGGTCTTTCGTTGTCTTTTGTAGTACTTGAAGGCCCTTCGATGGCTCTTGAAGACCTAAGGCTCGATGAAGATTTTACTCGCAATATATAATGGCTTGCGAAGGCGAAAAAAAAACGACATTGTTCAATAGAGAAAAAATATCAGCCGACTTAAGCACGTTCCAAATGACGAGTGAGGAGTCGTTGTGACGAGAATAACTGGCAGAATAATCCGTCGAGGAGGTTTAGAGATGCTTGTACACGAAGAAAATGCGATCCTTCGGACGTATGTGAGAGCCAGGGTATAGGTATTATGCGTGTATTCGAGAGAGAAAGATACCTGGGCTAAAGATGTGATGAAAAGAGGTAGCGAAGGAGCTGAGGGTAGACAAACGGAACTGCTCCCGCGAGGCTCATGAAACAAAACTGCTGACATTAGCTCTCAGGGAGTAATTCAGAAGCAAAGAGACGTGGAGGATGAGGCTCTTTCAACTAGCTCGCCGCTTTTTGGCCCGTAAAACGAACTGGGGGGACCCCCGGCGAAGGTGGAGCACTTAAATGAGAGACTGGGGATTGAATAAAATATTCAATCAAGGAGAGAATGGGAAAGGTGAACGCTGAAGAGGAGTCCAGAAGACATACAACTCGCATTTATCCCCTTTAGCTGCTACATCGATCGAGCCCGTAAAAATCGTCGTCCGATGGAGATGTGTTTTTATACGAAAGAGACCGACGTTTTATTTATAAAAAGTAAGCCGGAATATTCCCAACGGTCGAATAACTATTGTAGACCGGAAGCGGACGTCCATTTTCTCGGAGTAATATTTCATTTTCACCTTTTCAATGTACTAGTTCACGGAACAAGGATGGAATATTACTACCATTCGTATTTTTCGTTTCCAATTGATAACAATAGTATTTCAGAACGCAGATGAATGGTGGGATAAAAGTAGGATCTGGTAGGATCGAGCTGGCAAGACTGGAACGTGTTGAAGGAGGTGTAGAAACTAAACGGAGCCCAAGAGTAATTGAAACGGTTTGAGAAATCTTAGCTCGAACGGATTGGAAAAGAAGTTGATATAAAATCGGAGTAGGTGTTCCTATGGGAATGTTACAAAACGAATACGAATTAGAAATAAATCTATATAGCAAACATTTCTCAAGGAAAGTTATCCGCTATCTCTCAATTTTATAAATACTATAATGAATAAAATAACCCAGTAGGTTACAAAGGCTTTCAAATAAGATTACGCTACATTATCTACCTTGCTTTCCTGAAATTATTTCCGAAACGCCAAATTGACTTAGGCTCACGAGATATCAAACTCGAAAATTTTCCCTCTTCTTCATTTTGGCTGATAATCTCATCACTTCGAATTAAGAAAGTTCCGCGACTCGTTCGGACGTTATAATTTTTATCGCGAGTTCCTTTAATCTGCAAAAGATTGTGCGAAATGCAAAGGCAGGTGGAAGCCGGAGTGATTTAAAAGAATGACAGTTTCGCAATGTTGCCGACGGACGGAGACGCAAGATTTATTAAGGCTGGCAAAAACTGGATTATCAACTTGGTTCTCAATTAAAATTAGCGCGATAATTGTTTTTTAATTAAAACTTTTCCCGTTAGCCCGCTACTACCAGAAAACCCTCATTTTTCTCAACGCTTCAACATATTTTTCATAATTACTTCGTCCTCTTCATTGTTGTAGCGCAGTCTTAGCAACTTTTTCGCTCTCCAATCCCCCTCCAAGAGCCTAATATGAAACCTTTTGGTTTATAGTCGGAATCAGCGACAAATGCCGGCCGATAATTCAAACGCTTTTAATATACGTCGGAACATGTTCGAAGGACATTGGCGCGGTGAAATTATTCCCTCACGAAAGGTTCGAATACTGAAGTGAACTTGGGAAGTCGAGTCGTTTTTCACATAGCGGCTAAACGAATCCTTCACCTGTCTAAGCTCAGCATTCTCTTCCAGCAGGAGGTGAATTCCAGTTCGTCAGCAGACTATCAGTCTATGCCAATGAAAATGCCAACTAATAGTGGAGTAGTCGAAATTCAACGCATGTCAAGTAGTTTGAGTACTGCCTGGTAAAAATTTTCCAATTTTCGATCGGCTACAGTGAACTAGTGAAGTATCCTGCAGAACATCCATTTTTCAGGAGGGCATAAAAAAAATAAAACCGATTTCAAAAACTTTGTCCATAAAATACGCTCTGAAAAGGAAAAAATAACAAAAATGTCCCAACTTCGCAGCAACTCATTCGCCAACTACACATTTTAAGGACTACTTACTTCACTACTCGTATTGACCTGACCACTTCCTGATTGATTGGATCACCTCCCCTAATAATATAAAAATTACTTTTTCTCATTTCCCAAATGATTAAAAGACTTTCCTTTCACCTCCGAATCGCCTCCAGATTGATCATATTTTGGAGTCGGCGCCTCTCTGGCAAAATGACTACCCGATGGTTACAAATAAATATGAATTTACGATAAATTATTAGGTGCCAGGTAATAAGTCTGGGTCTGGACGTGAAGATTCTTTGAGAAATCTGAAATGGTTTTTAGGAAAAAGCGTGAATAGTCATCTTCAAATCGATATTGTTAATAATCAGTTCTCATAAATGCTGATTTGCTTTGTTCAAGAATCGTGAAAACTCATGATATTTATATTCTTACTAATTCGGAATCTATAGGCTTCTCCAATATAATATAAGAGAGGCGCCGACTCCAAAAGATGATTAATCTGGAGGCGATTCAGAGGTGAAAGGAAAGTCTTTTAATCATTTGGGAAATGAGAAAAAGTAATTTTTATATTATTAGGGGAGGTGATAAAATCAATCAGGAAGTGGTCAGGTCAATACGAGTAGTGAAGTAGTCCTTAAAATGTGTGGTTGGCGAATGAGTTGCTGCGAAGTTGGGACATTTTTATTTTTTCCTTTTCAGAGTGTATTTTATAGACAAAGTTTTTGAAGTCGGTTTTATTTATTTTTTTTTCAAGTTTTTTTTTGTTACACTTTCTTCTCTACACGCCATATGAGAATGTCGAACGAAACATTGGAGCTGAGCCCTTGTAGGCTGATAAATTATGAACAAAATGACACCAGAAACAAAACAATCGAGCAATTATTCTAGAAGTTATGAGCTTGCAAAGTAAAAACTTCCTTTTTTCGCGAAAATCACGTTTTCCGGCGTTTCTCTGCGTCTGGTGACGTAACTATTGGATGGACTCAATTGAAAAAATTATGGGACCTACCTGGATAGTAACCCTTTCAAACAAAAAAAAAAGTAACCCGATCGGTCGTACAGGAGCTGAACGCCAGCGGACAACACATACCGAAAAAAACCCGCAAGTCAACCTCCTTTTTTGAAGTCGGTTAAAAATTATATTGACACTTCGCCTCTGTTGAATCAGATCGGATTTTTTGCGTACTCGAATAAAACAGGTTTAAAAGCATCGATATCCAGTTCGATATGGCTTCATGTATAATGTCCATTTGATGAAAAAATATGCGCACGTAGCAGTGACGCGCATAACCACTTAGCACTTGCGCCGGCTTAAAAATGCATCGCGGTCCCTTCGATGCTTTTTTCACTTTCGCGAACTCGCTGTTTGTTCGCATTGTTCCCATTTGGCCAGCTACAACCGAACAGAGTTTACTCGGCCAGAGCTGTCGAGTGGGGTTGAATTTAAAAATGCATGTATGTCCCTTTGCCGGAGGGCAAACGAGACTAAGGTTTTTTTAGGGTTGATGTTAAAGTTAAGTGAGTGGTCGAGTTGCTATGAATAAAGATGAGTGTCACCAGCGAGGACGTAGTTTTAACCGGATAAAGCAATGAGGATGATAGGTCAAGTAGACGTTGTATAGGTTGCATTCCATTAAAAAAGAGCTAGTACAAATGAACAATGGGTTCAATAAGATAGAACAAGTTTCTCTTTTATATGAAATTCAACAACTACACTAGGAGTGAATTGAGCTAGTAAATTCAACACTTCGATGGTAAAAATTGCGGAAAAAATATTTTCGCTTCCTATATCGATATTTTGTTTTTTTTCAGATCGGAAGTTTAAACGGCTACTATTTATTCGAACATCCGAAGCTGAGGAAGAGATCGCTCAACAAACATAAAGGTCACCACGAAAATCTTCGGATAGAACCGCAGGTGATTTTCTTGATTTGTATTTATTTACTCAAGTACTTTTCCTATTGCGTACTCATTTCGTACTATTAGCAATTTTTTTTCCAACGAAAATTATTTTCCGACTTATAATCGGTGAAGACTGAAGGACGTACAAATATTAATGGATTAAAATTTGCATGAAACCCATTGAAGTATCGATCGTTTGATAATAAGCGATCGATTCAGATAAGGTTTAATATTTAGGGTGTACATGATAACGTGCGAATTGTTCAACTGCGTATCCTACAACTAATTCGCAAAAAAATGTCCTATAACGTTTTTTCTATACCCCGGATTTTCCCCTGTATTTTAACTTATAATTTTTTTTCTCGTGTTTTTGACCTTTCTGAATTTCTTTCTTTTTTCGAACTTTCTTAATATCACAATGTTATATTATATTGGATTATACCGTTGGAAAAACGCTGAGATTTTACATGGTGGTTAGTTATTAATTGCTGCAATTATGAGTTCTGTCGAGTTTTACAAGAGCAAAAAAAAAAAAATGCTGGACTTTTTTTGGAGTGATTTTATCAATTGAGAAAAAAAAACTTCGTTCAAAATCATCACAAACTTAAGTAATAGTGTTATATTGAACGGCAGAAAAACTGGTTTCGCTTCGCAGCCGTAGAAAAATTATTCCAAGTCCTGAAAGAAAAACACAGATTCATTTAAAAGCTGGATGCAAAAAATGCGTTACCAAAGCAAAAGTTGGCGACGAGACCCACTTGCTATTTCTAGTGAAGTCGGTAGTTAATTGTTGGGAAATTAAAGTCTTCCGACAAATTTTACAGAAAAATATTAAAAATTATCACTTTAAAAATATTTTTTTGAAAAAAATTGAATAATGAAAGTTTGAAAAAAGGTTAAAAAGGTAAACGGAAAAATGGAAGTAAAAAGTTTTTTTGTTGACATTTTTTCTTTTTTTGAAAATTTTTGTACGCCACTTTTTACTTAGCTGATTCTTACATTGTCAATGTGGAAAATGTCAACCGGCCAAGTTCACAGAAATACAGGTTGCTTCAAGATAGCTTTCCTGCCACATGTGACATTTTACTACTGTGTCACTCAAGCTCACATTGCCCTTCCTATTTTGGCCTTTCTCGGCGGCTAAGCTGTCATCACAACGAGACTGCGGGCGGTCGATATGCCGTTTAGTAGTAATCCTCGCATGTAGACGGTGAAATTATTCTCTCCCGCTCGGTTCATTTTGGCTCTACACCGCAATTAGCTCAGAACTCCATTATAGTTCAATAATCGTCCGCGTGTTGTTCAATGATTAAATTCCATCTCCAACGCGGATCGAACGTTCGCCGTCTAAACGAATCAGTCCGGATTTCAAATCAAATTTTTGATACGTTGTCGAAATCGATTACGAGCTGGGCTACACGATCTATATTAAATGTGTAATTGATTAACGTTGACACGGGAGCTCTCACCGATAGTCATTATCTCGTCTGAAATAAAAACGCTGCCAATGATTGTAAAATTATTATTCCTTGGCTTCAATAATGATTTGAGAAGATTATTAATTTGTGATAGTAATAATTCCGACCATTTGTGAATGTTTCCCCTGAAAAACATTTTGGTAACTATAGGAGAAATCTCCGTAGCAACTATTGTAATTTTAATCATTTTTATTTTTCTCGATTTCCAAAATGAAATCTGAATTTTCGCCTTACCGTATAGTTGAAGAGTGTTCGAGCATTCCAACGAGTATAGAACGATTTTTATAGCTCTAAGAACTCTCGAGTTATGACCTCATGCCAAATTTCTGAAAATTTCCCGAATTTATAGAAGTTGATACCAAATACACATTTTCCAGAAAAATCTTGGAAAAATTAGTTTTCTCCTCCTCAAAACCGCCAAAAAAACCTTAAAATTGAGTAGAGCAACGTGGTTCAAGAATGGGGCCGTCGTGAGACCAAGATTTATTTGCGATGAAAATTTCAAGAATTTAGCTATTATACATTTTCGTTTATTATTCAATAATAAACCATTGCCCAAAAAAAAAAAACATTTTTCTAACCCCCCTCAAAATTTGATGTTTGAATCGTTGCAAGGCATGTGGAATCCGAATATCCATTAAAAAAACTTGTGTCTGTCCGCCGTGCGCCGTACGCTGTCAACACTCTTCCGGCCAAAGTATAATAGCTGCATTCTTGAAATTTTTATCAAAAATCAATCTCAACACTCTCTCCAACTGTACAGTAGGGAAAAAATTCCGCTTTTAATTAGGAGAATAAGAAAAAGAAAAATGGTTAAAATTACAATAGTCGCTACGGAGTTTTTCCTTATAGTTACCATCTGTTTTTCGATTGGAACGTTCGCACATGGTTGGAATAATTACTATCAGAAATGGATAGTCTTCTTAAATCATTATTGAAGCGAAGGAATATTAAACCACTGTACAATCACTTGTAGCTTTTTTTTATATATATTTTTTTTTATTATTATTTTTTTTATAGGATTCTACATGCTCTGAAACGTAAAACATCAAATTTTGATTGGGAATTATTTAAAAAAATTCTTAGGCCATTACAAAAGTTTATTATTGAATAATAAGCCAATATTACGCTCGATTATCGGGAGTTCAATTAGAACTAAAAGTAACAGCAGCTCTCAGTTGAAACAGAACTCGCTCCAGTTTCGCACTATAATACATTCGATACGAGAAATCAATTCTAATGGCATCAGAATAGAATGCGTCGATTTCATCGCAAGAATCGAAGCAATGGCTTTAACGACAGCAGTACAGCGAATCTGTGAAGAATGGGATTCGGGAAAAGCAATCTTTTCCGAGGACGTATAGGCTCCGCGCGAATGAGGCTCTATATCCATTAGTTTCCGGCGTAGGTAGCAATAATTGCTTCCGACAAGTCAATCAACGCGGTGAAAATTGTCGTCAGAAATCAAATTTCCTATTTCGCCGCGAAGAAAGAATCGCCCGGAAGATTCGGGCGGGGATTGAATATTTGAAGAACGATTCCACGGTACTCTATTCGTATTTCGGAAAATGAAATATCAAACTGAAAAACGATCGGACTGATCGGTTATTTATTTTCCACCCGAATAATATAATTCGAGAAATGAAAATTTTTCGGATGAACAGGCTCAACTGAGTGGGTGGGAAAAATTAAACACCCAACTCTCTTTTGAACGTAATTTTACCGAATGAATGAACAATTTTTTCATCAAATCGTCGTTCAAATCGAATATACGAATGCAAATCGCGCTCAGGTAGCCCAGCCACGGGTTGGAAGCATTAATGAAATCTTCCATCTGGCGAAAAAGAAGAAGCGTCTTCGGAACGATATTCGGAATTAATTCTTTTCCCGAATTTGAATCGGTCGTATTATCCAGACGGTGGGCAGTGAAGTTAGAAGAGATTGAAGTATATTGGGATAGATTTAGAAGGGAAAATGCGCCGAGGTAGCTAATTTTTCAAGCAACTAGTAGCTAAATAATGATGCTAGGAATTTCTAGACTATTTATGAACTATTTACGTATCTATGATTGGAGCCCATGTGCATTTATTGTTCTGCTCTCGTCAAGGAGGCGTCAATCCTCAAAATGTTTACTCTAGAGTGTTTTTCTGTTTATTATAAAAACGACCACGTGAGATTCCTAAGTGTACAAAAAAGCTAAGATTCCTTAAAGCGTCGGATCATGTGCGAAATTGACCGATACCGAGCTGTTGGATTGAGTCCAAAAAATCGCTCAGGGTTTCGCGGAAGAAAATAAAAACACCCTTGATGCAACTGAGGAGCAACGAATTGGCAAAACGCGAACCATTTCTTTATTCGTCGTTATATATTTTCTTATCCTTCGGTGCCCTTTTTTCATATGGTGAGATCGCTGCGAATCCGGCTGGGAAATAAAATAGAACTTCACTTGGGAAACTCGAACCGGCCAGGGATAGTGAGAAGAAGAGCTAAGAGAAGTCTTTTTGCAGGGAATCTGAAACGGGGAAATACGATGAGTCTCGGAATTCGAAGCGATTCTAGCTCGGTACAAACATTGAACATTATTCGAGACATTATCTTAACCTTTTTCCGACCCACTCTTTCGATTTTCTATCTTCAAATCATTTTCATTGACGCTGACGAAGTGGAAACGGAAAGAGCGGAAAATGCTACGAACGTTTGCACAGTGGTTAAATATTCCTTAACTTCAATAATAGTGTGAGAAGACCTACCTCTACCTTAATTGTAAGGTTGTTTTTTTGGGGATAAATAAAATTAAAAATGAATTTTTTTTTGTTTTGAGGGGGAAAAATTTGTATTTTCCAAACTTTCTCCGACAAAGGTGTTTTTGGTATTAATTGCGTTGCAAGAATTTATAAGAAAAGATAGACAATTTTCCGTTAGACGAAGAATTCAGCTTTTAATTTTAAAATTAAGAAAAATAAAAATGACTAAGTTTCTCTTAATTGCTACGGAATTTCCACTTATAGTTCCCAATCCGTTGTTTGATGGAAAGGTTCACAAATTTTCGGAATAGTTACCATCACAAATGGATGGCAATAATGATGAATAAAAAAAATAATAAACCACTGTACAATCATTTGCTGCGTTGTTTAACGTTTGCGGTCTTAAATGTTCGTTATCGCGACTCCATGGCCCTTGATTTTCTATCTATTGGTTCAAACACCGTACTTTCACGTTATCCAAATATCATTTTTGTACATAGAACGTTTACAGGCTTCACTGTGCGTTTTTCTATATTATGGTTCCTTGGCCAGTTTTGGTTTGTTATTCATTATTCATTAATAAACCATTCCAATCGCCCAAGAAAAAAAATATCTAACTCCCTCAAAAATTGATGTTTTACATTTTAAGGGTGGTATTTATGAGGGGTTTTGAAGGGGATAAAATTAGAATTTCCCAACATTTATCAGAAAAAGGTTTATTTAGTATCAATTTCTATAGATTTTTGGACGCTGAATCGAATGAGACCATAGCTTTTGTGTCGAATTTGGGAGATTTTCAGAAATTTGGCATGACTCGAGAGCTCTTGACACTATAAAAATCGTTCTATACTCGTAAGAATGGTCGTAAAAAACTCACTTTAGCTGTACTGTTGGGCGAAAAATTCTGCTTCCAATTTGCAAATCAAGAAAAAAATTAAAATGATCAAAATGACAACAGTTGCTACTGAGTACAGAGTTTTTTCCCTTATAAGTAGTTAACGATCTGTTTTTCGTATGGAAACGTTCAAAATGTTCGGAATAATTACTATCACAAGTGGATAGTCTTCTTAAATCATTATTGAAGCGAAGGAATAATAAACTACTGTACAATCATTATCTATGCACTCCGCTGGTTTTCTCTTCTCATATTCTTTCCTTAGGATAAATAATAGAAACGCCATTACAGTCTTTCGACGGAAATTACTCTACCGAGACGGTTAACAGGGCGGTATTAACTTATTGAAGCACGAGAGAAATCACTTTCAACTGAACGAAATTCCGCCAACTAGGTAAAAACCGTTTTCGACGAATCGCCTCGTTTTTCAGACAAGTCAGTTTCTCTCGGGAACACAATTATGGGAACAAATGTAAGGATCGTCGCTTCGGAGGGCTTGGAAATGCTGAGAGTCGAATCTTGAAAATCAGAGGGGTCCAAATTAGTTTTATCATGAGTGGGTCATTCGTCAGCCTTCGCCGAAAGGAATGGCGGAATGTCTTCGTCTCTTCGCTTTTCGCAAGATTCATTCCAAAAGGACTGAACAGTCGATTTTCCCTTTGGCCATTTCGCTGTTGCACTAATGGAAATGAAAACGGAAAACGTTTCAACAGCATTTGAAGAGCAATATAATGTAGTGATTTTTTTTAGCGACTGGGAGAAAAGTATCCATTATTTACGCCGCTTTTTCAAACTAAACAACGGCGTTTTTCAACTGGGATCCTAATTTTGCTATACCAAACACAGGTTTTCAATTAAAAACGACTGGCCCCGATTCTGAAAATATCTTGACAGGCCATTTTTTATAATAAAAACGACTTTTCTTGAGGTTTATACATTTTTCCTGTCTATATTTGTCGCAGTGCCCTCGAAGTATAGAAATATTCTCGTCGCAAATTTCAAGAGCGAAAAAATAGATTTTTCAAAGATTGAAAAAACACATTTTTTTTATTACTATTCTTTCGATAGCAGGCTTGGTAATATTATTTGACGGGCATGTGCCTCACGTTCTCTTCGGAAAAATTTCCTTTATATTCTAACTGGGTTATTGTTGTCATTCTGAATTATTCGTGACATGCCGTCAGCAGCGTTTGAATACATTTCCGAAACGTTACTATGGAGATCAAATACGGTTGGAACTGATTCCCCTAACGTGCGCGCCGAATTGAATGCCGCGCCAAATGAAATTTGCCAGGAACGCCGTTGTACCGAATTCCGCGGTGGCATTTCTTCCGCCCGTTTTCTCTCGATATTAGCCGCGAATTGCCAGTCGGCGCTTGCCGATTCGAGTAAATCGAATTCATCTTTGGCATCTTCAATGCACACTTGTCCATAGCAGCCGAATTCGATATCGTTATCTTCAATTTTTTATATCTGAAGTGCGTTATTACAAGTGTCGATTGGAGAATGAAATCGGATTTCGGCTCAGTGGCAAATTTATTTAGGGAAATTCGTAATTCAATATTCGAAAGTGAGTGAAATATAGAAATGTATGAAAAAGCAGCAAATCATAGCGGTCTTCGCTTACTATATGATTTAAGAAGACCATGCAATTGTGAATTTGTGTGTTAGGGGAAATTCCTTAACAAATATCGTAATTTTAATTATTTTTCTTATCTATCTATTATTAAAATCATTCGCTTAACGGTACTACTGAAGAGAGTGTTTTACGACCGGATATAGAACGTTTTTTATAGCTCTAGAAAATCTCAAGTTAAGTACACTATCTTGCCAAATATGTTAAAAAAAAAAAAAAAAAATTGAACATTACAAAAAATAAGAAATAGAAAAATAAGTTCCCCCAATGGGCAAAACCCGCGCTTGGTAGAACGATTTAGTATAATATGCGATTTAGTATAATTATAGTATATTTTAGTATATGCGAAAACTAAAGAAACATATTCTCTCATCGCGATGAAAACTAATGCTCATGAAATAAAGAAGTATTAAGGAAGAATAATTAACAACTACTTATCTAGAAATAAAACAAGGCCTACTTAGTTTCAGAGTTATTACACCACACTAGAGCTGCGATAACTCAAGAATAGTTGAAGCTATCGAGTCTGTTATACTTAGTCTCATTCGATTCAACGTTCAAAAATCTATAAACTGATACTGAACAAACCTTTGTCCTTAACACTTTGAGAAATCCCCCCCCTTAAAACTCCTAAACAATACCTTTACAACAACAACAGCAGCAGAACAATTTCAGTGAACATCGATGACCATTTCATTGAAATATATTTTTACATATATCCAAAATTCCAATGTGATCCAACGCTCGAAATAATTCCGATTTGAAAATGTCTTCCCACTACGTGTACCATTATTCCGAAGGGTTAAGAACCTAGCTCCCTTCAACGCATCCCGTTTTTTCCGCATGCTAAATTATTCATGAAGAACCTCTTTCACCGGCTAGGTTGAAAAATTGTTATACGGCAACTTCACGGTAATTGCACAATGTCGTGGCATTTCAAAATACCATCTTTGCTCCGTCTCATCAGTCTCCGGGGACAAATCGGAAGGTCATTTTTCTAATCAATAGGACAACCTCATTTTCTTGAGAGCAATCGCCGGTAATTCAAAGATCAACGGTCGCATTTGCAGGTGAATTCTAAAAGTGACGGTTCATTTAGATCGAATTCTCGACTTCATCGTCTGCTCGCTCTGTTTCAATAATTCGTCACACCTTCACGATCAAGGTTCCACTAACGATGAGAGACCCAATTTAGCAACAAAATTTCTCACGGTAACATAGCATGAGTTGTTGGCGCTGTTGCGATTTTCACATAGTACGCTCTTTATTCTCTTGCTGACTTATATCCGATCCGTATCCGATTTTTGAACATTTTTTCCACTGTCTAGCGGCTCAATCGAATTTTACTCCCTACCTGCAGTGAATGCCGTTGCAAAATAGTCCTCTTCGATTCACCGGTCGAAGTTCATGCCGATTCAGACGAATATTTTATTGCTGATGTATATTCGTGGTAGCAGAGACTGACAACGTCGAGCCACCTGGGGCTGAGTAACGTGTTCAAACAGTTCGCCATTGAGGGACCTCACAGGTTAGCACCTGCCCTTGAATTATTACGATGCCATGGCCGCAGCGAGGTCGCCGAATTTCGTCAATATGCGACAATGCTTCTCTTTTGGTTTCGTAAAAACCGCGGAAATTCGGATAGAACGAGTACTAAATCTTATAAAATGGCAACTATCAATCGGAAATTGAGTACTAATAATAATCATTAACTAATAACTAGTAACCATTAGAAGTGTGATTTTTTTTTTTTTACTTTAAAATCACAAAATTACATGTTGACGGGGGAAAAAAACAAAGAAATTCACACCGTTTGTAGATTAACAGTTAAATAAAAACAGGACGTTCTCTCCACATACAAAAGCATTCATATTGGTTTATTATTCAATAATAAACCATTGTAATCGCCCAAGAAAAAAAAATTTATAACCCCCCCTCAAAATTTGATGTTTTACGTTTCAAGGCATGTAGAATCCGAATATCCAATAAAAAAAATTCTGTCTGTCCGCCGTACGCCGTAAGCCGTACGCCGTACGCCGTACGCCGTCAACACTTTTCCGGCCAAACCATAATAGCTAAATTCTTGAAATTTTCACCAAAAATCAATCTCGGTCCTACGACGGCCCAATTTTCGAACCAACTTGCTAGCTCAATTTTAAGGGTGTTTTTGGGGGGTTTTGAGGGGGAGAAAATTCATATTTTCCAAGGTTTTTCAGAAAAATGTGTATGTGGAATCAAATTCTATAGATTTTTGGACGCTGAATCGAATGAGACCATCGTGGGGTCGATAGCTCTTTTGGTTCTCGAGTTATCGCAGCTTTTGTGTCGAATTTGGGAGATTTTCAGAAATTTGACATGAGGGTATAACTCGAGAGTTATTGGAGCTATAAAAATCGTTCTATACTCATTGGAATGGTCGTCAAACACTCTCTCCAGCTGTACGGTAGAGCAAAAAATTTAGTTTTTAATTTGGAAATTAAGAAAAATAAAATTGATTAAAATTACAATAGTTGCTACGGAGTTTTTCCCGATAGTTACCAATCTGTTTTTGGGTTGAAATGTTCACACATGTTCTGAATAATTACTATCATAAATGGATAGGATACTGAAATTATTATTGAAGTGAAGGAATAATAAACCACTGTACAATCATTTGCAGCGTTTTTTTTCTATCGAGTAATGTTAATCGTAGGCATTTTTTCCAATTACAATCAGTTGATTTTTTTTTTGTAAAAAAAACGAATTTACTGAAGGAAATTTATTTGACAGTCCCGCCATCAATCATGAAGCTTCCAATGACTTTAGACTACGACAGAGCCTGTTCTGTTTTTCTTTTGTTTAGATATAAAACATTTTTGCATCAGCAAAAGAACTCGCTATCAATCTGTAATTGGTTGTGAGCGGATTCCGCTTTCATGCCGCTTCCCGCTTCTTACTTTTGTCAATTAACAATTAAGAACTTCAACAACAGCTCATTTTCGATTGTCACGTGAGCAGTTAAAGTGAAGTTGGTCACCAGTGTTATCACGGATGAACGAACCTTCTATTTGTTAATGTCATTTATTGAACAGTTAAAATTAACACTTTTACTCGTCAAATACTTAACGTTTATCAACGTTTTCCCATTCTAGCAGAAACTCCAACCTCTAATAACCATGATCTTAAAATACACCTAGTATTATGGCCAGGTCAGGGGATTTCCCCCTTAAATTTAGGGGAAGTTTTTTGTTTGGGGAGTTTGGGAGAAGAAATATCTAGAGGATTTTTTTTGGGGTGTTTCATTTTTACAACTGTCTTTTTTTTATCCAGGACAAATTAGAGGGGAGCGCCAATCAAGTTGGATAAACCTCAAGCCGAGTTGTTGATCGTTAGGCCCACTCAGATGGTTGGACCATTATTCATTATCCACGTTCTCGATTTCAACATTCAACATGACCCCTCCAAAAACCGCATCACGTGTTTTTTTTGTCAAGAGCCAATATAAATTTCTATTAAGGCCCGACATTGGATCTAATTGACGATTCGCCGGGTATTATTATTATTATTTGAATTATTTTTATTATTACCTATATATTAATTTTATTTTTTATTTATTTTTTTGGAGGGGGCTCTGCAGGTTTTGAAGACTTTTTGGGGGATTCTTTTCCTTAATTTAGGGGGTTCAGGAGATTTTTTCCAAAAAAAAAAAATAATAATAATAAAAAATAAAAATAAAAATAAAATAAAATAAAAAAAATATCCTGAACCCCCTAAATTAAGGAAAAGAATCCCCCAAAAAGTCTTCAAAACCTGCAGAGCCCCCAAAAAAAAAAAAAATTAATATTAGGTAAGTACCTAATAATAAAAATAATTAAATTCTTTTTTTACTTTACTTTACTTTTTTTCCACGGTATGGAGGGATTTCAAGAAAGGCACTACTGAGTTCCCATATTTTGACCTATTCAACTTTCTAAAAAGTATACAGTGGGTTCGGAAAAACATCAAAATTTTGTGCGAGCGCGATCGAGGTTTATGTGAACATGGATAACTGCGGAAGCCATTCGTGGTAGTAAATCAACGCTTATCCAATCGGACGTTCCTTTCCGTTATGGAATGGGCGGTAGGTATTGGGATATGGGTGAATATCGTCGCCAGTTTTTATCGGCTTCCGACTAATTGGCTTCCCTCTTTTTCGATAAGCAAATTCGACGCCCCCGGTTCGAAAAATGAATGGTTTCCCACTCGGCCATTGTTTGGCACCAGTCTCTAGAGAATTGCTCCCAGATAAAATTTCCTGTATGGTTGTACCGATGAAGAAGAGGGTTTGTAAAATATAATAGTAACAAACTTATAGGTAAATGAAGGATAGCTATAATTACTCGATGTATTAGTTATAGGAAGATAAATCGTTGAACTATGCGTTCATTTATTGTTGATGTTCAAGGGTTGGGTTGAAGGTTAATTTTGAAACAAAGCAAAACTTCAGAAACATAAATACATTTTCTGGTGCGGTAAGCTTTAGATTTTGGTTTATTATTTAATAATAAATCATTGTAGTCGCCAACGGAAAAACTCGGTAACTGTGTTTTCATGTTCAACGTGTCAGGCATATAATCCGGAAATCCATTCCAATATCTATTTATTAATTTTTGTTTAGTTTGCTCAATTTATTTCGTTTTTTAAGTTTGATTAGTTTGTTTTGTTTGTTTAGTTTGCTCAGTTTGCTTGGTTTGTTTGGTTTGCTTAGTTTGCTTGGTTTGCTTGGTTTGTTTAGTTTGTTTGGTTTTTTTTTTAAATTGGTTTAACTCGTCAGATTTGTTAAATTTATAGATTCTTTTTAAAAATTGGTTCAACATGTCAATTTTTTTAATTTATAAATTTTTTTTTAGCGACTATTAAAAGTGGACGGATTTTTTAAATCATGAAGCAAATAAGCATTAAACTACTAGTAAATATACCTGTGTACAATCATTTGATCTTTTTTCTGACATGCCGTAAAAAATAATAATATTCATACGCTATAATGTTGAACTCATTGAGTAGGAAATATTGGTCACTTTACTCTCAAATTATTTGCATTTTTCTCCATTTTACATTTTCAATTTTATTATTTCGAATCAATTAGATACACGAGATATTCGAATTAGATATACGAGTGAATGCTTCACATTTATCCTTACTTACCTATATGGATTAAAAAAAAAAAAAAAAATAAATAAAAAATAAAATTAAAAAAAAAAAAAAAAAAAAAAACTTCTAATAACGCTTTTTGAACCTTACTCCGAATGGTGGGATAAATCCGCCTTGATGTTGGCGCATCGTTCGAATTTCTCGTCAAATAGCGCGGATAAATGGCCGAATTATTTATATTTGCTCAAGCGGTATCGTCAGAGGAAGAACGTAATTCGCGACGGGATTCCCCTAAACTGCGGATAACTTTCTCGATGACTTGAGCCGTCATGTTTGCCTTGAGTTGAGAAAAGGTTATTTCGACACTTCTTGTTTGTACACATTAAACTCGCGAGCGTGAGCCAGACTAGCGGCTTTTCGTTTCAATAAACGCGCCGCCAGCGAGTCGTTGACAACCGGGAAAATCGTTGTTGGAAAAACCCCCTCTTTTCGCAGCAGGAGATTTTCCCGCGTGCTGTTGTTGATTCGGCGAGCATTTGCATCGGTAGGAGGTGCCAGAGGGTACGAGGACCGTGCAAACAGCATATTGCTTGCTTGGTGACATCGGCGGGGAGCGTCCCACCCTTTCCATCTCTCTCGCTCTCTATTCACATAGTCACTGCCTTCTCCAACCTATCCTGAACTACATCGACCTACCTAGGAGAATTTGCAATTCAGATGACTACAGCTGTTATCATCGCTATTGGCCGGGATTACTCTAATGCTCCCGAGGAGTCTCAGGGCCTGGGGGAGCTTGAATCTGGAGTCTGCGTCGCTCCCATAGTCCGCGACAGACGCAGCTTCTGGATTCCGTTACGACCAACAGACGGCAGACCAGCTGTATTCCTCCACGGCGATGATTCAATATACTCGACGATTTAAACGGATTGGACCGAGGATTGTTTAAACCGCTTTGACTGCGGTTTCGCTACCTTCTCTACCCGACGTTGCTACTCTCACCTGTCAAATCATTGTCGTCAATAATTTGTGCCTGTTAGAGCTCAACTGGTAGAGCGCCTTTGCTCGAACGGCGGTTTCTAAATAGAATTAAATCGCTTCATCTGCATTAATTTGTCGGAAATGCATTTGAAACGGCTAAACGCTCATAATTACCCAACAATGGCGTACAAATATTGGCAATACTATTATTCTCATGTAGACGTCTCAAAGACTATGCTACCTGCGATTCTTGGTGCGTTAAGCATTATTCTATTCTATAGCTTTTCCAAGTCTAGTTCAGAATTTTCCAAGTCTAATTCAGAATTTTCCAAACCTATTTCAGAATTTTCCAAACCTATTTCAGAATTTTCCAAACCTATTTCAGAATTTTCCAAACCTATTTCAGAATTTTCCAAACCTTTTTCAGAATTTTCCAAACCTATTTCAGAATTTTCCATTTCAATTTCAGAATTTTCCATTTCAATTTCAGAATTCGTCATTTCATAGTCAAAATTTGATGAACTTTTGCGTGGTGATCGCCGCGCTGTGGTTCACAACCACAACAACAACCAACAATGGTAGACAACCATAAAAAGAAAATATGCCCTCTCTTCATCATCTTTACTGTGAAATTAATTAATTGGATTTCTTTGTTCTAACTTTTCAATTTTTTATTTTTCTTTTTTTAAACTCCTATGAATTTTTTTGAACCTACAGTGGAACACGTTGGAAGTCCTTCTTTTACCTTTACGGTTTGTTTTGGTTTATTATTCAATAATAAACCATTGTAATCGCCCAAGAAAAAAAAATTTCTAACCCCCCCTCAAAATTTGATGTTTTACGTTTCAAGGCATGTAGAATCCAAATATCCAATAAAAAAAATTCTGTCCGTCCGCCGTACGCCGTCCGCCGTCCGCCGTCCGCCGTCCGCCGTCCGCCGTCCGCCGTCCGCCGTCCGCCGTCCGCCGTTAGCAGTTTTCCGGCCAAACTGTAAGAGCTAAAAATTTGAAATTTTCACCAAAAATCAATCTCGGTCCAAGGACGGCCCAATTCTTGAACCAACTTGCTAGCTCAATTTTAAGGGTATTTTTGGGGGGTTTTGAGGGGGAGAAAATTCATATTTTCCAAGGTTTTTCAGAAAAATGTGTACGTGGTATCAAATTATATAGATTTTTGGACGCTGAATCGAATGAGACCATCACCGGGTCGATAGCTTTATTGGTTCTCGAGTTATCGCAGCTTTGGTGCCGAATTTGGGAGATTTTCACAAATTTGGCTTTAGGGTATAACTCGAGAGTTCTTGGAGCTATAAAAATCGTTCTATACTCATTGGAATGGTCGTCAAACACTCTCTCCAGCTGTATCGTTAGGCAATAAGTTTAGCTTTTAATTAGGAAATTAAGAAAAATAAAAATGATTAAAATTACAATAGTTGCTACGGAGTTTTCCCCTATAGTTACCATCTGCTTTTCGGTGGGAATGTTCACAAATGATCGGAATATTTAAAATGACAAATGGATAGTCTTCTTAAATCAATATTGAAGCGAAATAATAATAAACCACTGTACAATCATTTGCAGCGTTTTTTACTTTATGCCTGCTGTGGAGTTTGTTGGACGATTGTTCCATTTCTATAGAATTATGGAATTACAATACTCGTAGTTTGTGAAATTTTTGTGCAGCCCACTTTTTCTTCATCCCGGTTTCCTACTCATCCGATCGATGATGGTTCAAAACAACTTCATCAGTCTTCAAAACATGACTGCTGCTCATATGGCTTTGACATATGAATTCTGAAATTGAAATGGAAAATTCTCAAATAGGTTTGGAAAATTCTGAAATAGGTTTGGAAAATTCTGAAATAGGTTTGGAAAATTCTGAAAAAGGTTTGGAAAATTCTGAAATAGGTTTGGAAAATTCTGAACAGGTTTGGAAAATTCTGAATTAGACTTGGAAAAGCTATATATTCTTCATAAACCACAAACAGTAAACGTTGTGGTTTGTCGCGTATCCATTAGATTCGGCGTAGGGTTGAGGTAGAGACAATAAATGCGACGTTATCTCATATTATGCTTCTATATCTCTTCTAGCGCTTTCGCCGCTCTGGGCCTCTTCAGGAAACATCTTCTATATAAAAGTTTTTTAAAAATAAGGCCCAGTAATAGCTCCACAAGGTTGGGATTGTCATGAATTGGGAATATTTCTAGAACACTTCCGCTTTTTAAACCTAGAGTCTAATAAATTAAAATAAATAGGACTAGATGTTAAATTCACCCCTTTCTAGTCACCCGTGCATTTAAATCTAGTCCTATGTTACTATTTATTAGACTCTAGGTTTAAAAAGCGGAAGTGTTCTAGAAATATTCCCAATTCATGACAATCCCAACCTTGTGGAGCTATTACTGAGCCTTATTTTTAAAAAAACTTTTATATAGAAGATGTTTCCTGAAGAGGCCCAGAGCGGCGAAAGCGCTAGAAGAGATATAGAAGCAGAATATGAGATAACGTCGCATTTATTGTCTCTACCTCAACCCCACGCCAAACAGTAAACAACCAGTAAATTACAAAAACTAATAACCTCCGGAAAATTTATAGCTCCTTCGGCTTCCAACGAATAATTACAGGAGCACGTTAACGTACGACATACCAGTCTTGCGAAGTACATTTTCTACTTAATGCTCCGAGGAAAAATCTCTTGGCTCAAATAAGTAGTTACACCTAAAAGCAAGCCTTCTCAAGGAGACTTGTAACTATAAAAGTTTCGCAAAACTTGGAAGAAAAAGGGCCAGGTGTTTGTGCGAATTAAAATTCAACCATCTACGTTCCTCTTGGTTCTTCCTTTTCTCTTTAAAGGAGCATATTTTTTATAAATGGCCATTCATCTTTAACAACAACTCGCATTAAGGTATAAACTTTTTATTACCCGAGGCAAGGAAAAGCTTGGAGTTAAAGGAAGGAACGAAGAGGTAAGAAGATGGGAATTGCGGTAGACTCTCAATAATCTGATGAAATTAACTGTCTTTTTTCAGGTTTTGGGTTTCCAAGTATGACGGATGCGAACTTTTGCTAAGAAACAGCTGAGCTGGTCGAAATAAGTAAACAGTAATTGGTAATTTAATTATTGCGGCCGTCAGGAGAAGGCTGTCTGAAGCTAATATTAAGTTTAAATAATTTCCAAAGAAAGTTTTCAGAAAAATCACCTCCCATATCGATCTTATCAGAAAGAACGGCTCTCTTGTGAAAATAATTCGACGACATCTGGTGAAAAAGTCCGCTATCAGCTCCTACCTCACTTCAACCATCGACTGAAGGGAAATCTCTGCACTTTAGGAAACACCTGTTTATCTCCAGCCGTATGTGACGTGAATATGTTTCCATATACTTCGCAATCCAAATCAGGAATTCCCCTACACGTCCTCATAATACGTGACTCAAAGTTGGAGAGAACCGTTTGGCTCCTCGACTGTGATAGATTGTCTAGCCCTTTTGTTCAAGATAATAACGAAATTGAATCGTCCACAAGAGCAATCCGAATATCGGTTGAGTCGAGAAGGTTTATTGCTAAAAACGGTACTGAAGACCTTTTCAGCATTGTCAGGGATTTATAAGATATTCAAGCGGCAAAAAAATGGAACTGCCAATAAAAAACGCTGCAAATGATTGTACAGTGGTTTATTATTATTTCGCTTCAATATTGATTTAAGAAGACTATCCATTTGTCATTTTAAATATTCCGAACATTTGTGAACGTTCCCACCGGAAAACAGATGGTAACTATAAGAGAAAATTCCGTAGCAACTATTGTAATTTTAATCATTTTTATTTTTCTTAATTTCCTAATTAAAAGCTAAACTTATTGCCTAACGATACAGCTGGAGAGAGTGTTTGACGACCATTCCAATGAGTATAGAACGATTTTGTATAGCTCCAAGAACTCTCGAGTTATACACTAATGCCAAATTTGTGAAAATCTCCCAAATTCGGCACAAAAGCTGCGATAACTCGAGAACCAATGAAGCTATCGACCCGGCGATGGTCTCATTCGATTCAGCGTCCAAAAATCTATATAATTTGATACCACGTACACATTTTTCTGAAACACCCTGGAAAATATGAATTTTCTCCCCCTCAAAACCCCCCAAAAATACCCTTAAAATTGAGCTAGCAAGTTGGTTCAAGAATTGGGCCGTCGTAGGACCGAGATTGATTTTTGGTGAAAATTTCAAATTTTTAGCTCTTACAGTTTGGCCGGAAAACTGCTAACGGCGGACGGACAGAATTTTTTTTTATTGGATATTCGGATTCTACATGCCTTGAAACGTAAAACATCAAATTTTGAGGGGGGTTAGAAATTTTTTTTCTTGGGCGATTACAATGGTTTATTATTGAATAATAAACCAAAAGAAAAAGAAAATCGGGTCTCCTCTGTCGGAAACATCACCCGAGCTATTACCACGAAAGCGTGTGAGCCAATATTATTTCACTCTCCCAAAGAAAACTTCGTCTGGGGCAAAAGCTGGAGGAAAGAGTCGAAAATAAAGCGTACGTGTTGTGCTTTAGTTCAACTAAGGTAGCGTGTGTGGGAGAAAAATGCTTCTTGGTCGAAACCTGAGTCCGCTCAGTACTCGAATTGGGGCTTCCCGCAAACATCCTTAAGACCGGCGACGACGCAAGTCTAGACTTTTGTGGGAGCTATTCGCATTCTTAGGGGCCCGTTTCAGGTTTCAAGACAATCCATCGGAATAAACGGAGGTCTCCGAGGTCGGAGGGCATTGATCATTCTATGAACATAAAGCGAGCGAAGAATGAATACTCGTCATACTATATTCGCTTTTTCGTGCGAATAACAACTGAACTCTTTCGATGCCCTGTTTATTTTACAGAGTGGATCAAATGATAAAAAATAGCCGCTTCTATTGGCTCATCTTGATTCTTTGTCAACTATTGTTTTATTTACTTTTGTGATTTTTTTAGTCACTTCTCTCTTATTTATCGCGGATACGTTCAACTGTTTCGACATCAAGCGCCTCGCAGTATATTCATATTGTGTTCCTTTTGCAATTTACAGCTTGAAAATTTAGCTCGATGGGTTTCGGTTTTTACTCAATATTAAACCATTGTAATCGCCCGAGAAAAAAATTCGAACCCCTCTGAAAATTCGATGTTGTATGTTTGTTGTTGAATTATCCAATAAATAAAAATCTGTTCGTCCGCTCTTCTCCGTCAAAAATTTTCTGAAGAAAAACTATATTATAATAACTTTTTTTTTATCAAAAATCTTGGTCAGAAATTCCTCAATTCTTTACCCAAATCGCTACTCAATTTTACGTATTCTTTGGGGGTTTCAAGGGGCAAGGGCGTTCCTATGTACCAAGGTTTTTTGGACAAAGATGTTGTGTCTGTTTGGTTTTAATTTTTTTTTTTTACGCTTCTTAGATAATTAAGAAAAATAAAACATTTTTTAAATTACCGGCATTTCTAAGGAGTTTTCCATTATAGCTACTCATCTTTTGTGGAATTTTTTTCGGAATAGTTACTATCACAAACTGTTGGTTCATCATACTTGAAGCAAAGGAATAATAAACATTGAACTATAATTTGCGGCGTTTTTATCGAACGTTCTCCATTTCAATGCGAAATCCGCAAGCTTGATAACGTTCGAGTAAAAATTAATGTCGATTATTCAACCTAACTAGAATATAAAAGCGAAGACATATTTAAAATACCGAATAGCTATTACGACCAAGATAGAGTTTTTCCCATCGCTTTAATTAGTTGGAATTTGAATTAATCTTCGAACTCAAAGCGTTCATAATAATCTCGAATATATCCAAGGATCACGCCTACAAAACATTGTCGTCAAAAGTATTTTCGCTACAACTTCCTTTTGTTTCAGTTTAAATCCGAATTAGCGACCTAGCTCTGAAAAACTGCTCTTATTCGTGGAATAATTCGACAATAAGCCGCCGGGAAACGGTGAGCATATCTCGTTGGAAGAGCAGACTTTTTGACCGGTTATAGTCGGTCGTAGCTGCGGTTAAATTAAGCGACGGTGTTTATCAGACAGAGAAGAAGCCGCAATAATCTGCCTACCATTATTTAGCGGGCCCTCTTCCACTCCACCACATCGTCAACTTTTATTCTTAATCAACCTAATCTAATTCACTTGCCTACAACTCTTCTCGCCTTCGTAATACATAAACGAGGGCGTTTCTATCCGAAAAACCAATCAACAGGTCTTTCAACTGGCTTCATCCCAGAAGCGGGGTATTCCGTGCATAAATTAATTTATGAAGCGGCCAAACACAATGTGGGAGGCTAGTTCGTTTGGCGTTTTAGGCGTCGAGATTTTCACGTTGGTGACTAGAAACTGTAGGCGAGAAATATTTGATCGCTTCTATTCGGAAATTAGCGGCAGCGCCATTTTACGGATGCAGTATTTCAGTATATTCCACACTTTCCTTCCCAGTATTTCCCCATGGCAGTTTCATCTCGCTTTTTCACGCGCCGTGATTCTCCAAAAGCTGCAAGATCGGATTTCCTTCAAAGGTTCATTTTTGGTGGGAATAGAAATGTACAAGTCAGCATAATGATTCGAGCCTGATTTGAATATCACTCTCAAGTAGTTTTGGTTTATTATTCAATAATAAACCATTGTAATCGCCCAAGAAAAAAATTTCTAACCCCCCCTAAAAATTTGATGTTTTACGTTTCAAGGCATGTAGAATCCGAATATCCAATAAAAAAATTCTGTCCGTCCGCCGTTAGCAGTTTTCCGGCCAAACTGTCAGAGCTAAAAATTTGACATTTTCACCAAAAATCAATCTCGGTCTTACGACGGCCCAATTCTTGAACCAACTTGCTAGCTCAATTTTAAGGGTATTTTTGGGGGGTTTTGAGGGGGAGAAAATTCATATTTTCCAAGGTTTTTCAGAAAAATGTGTACGTTGTATCAAATTATATAGATTTTTGGACGCTGAATCGAATGAGACCATCGCGGGGTCGATAGCTTTATTGGTTCTCGTGTTATCGCAGCTTTTGTGCCGAATTTGGGAGATTTTCAGAAATTTGACATGAAGGTATAACTCGAGAGTTCTTGGAGCTATACAAATCGTTCTATACAATCATTATTTGCAGCTTTTTTTTTCAAATGGCTGAATATTTTTGCAGAACTCGATAACCTCCATTTATGTCAAATTTTGTGCAACGCATGGGAAAAAAATGTCCATTGAATAAAACACTAAATTTTCATAGCATTTTCCTAATTTTGAATCAAAATCTGAACCCCCTCTCTACATAAAATTCCGAGCGAGTCACCGCTAAACTGATGCAGTACCGAAATGAAAAAAAAACTGCGGTAATCAAAAACACGAGCGGAGGAGGATAACTTCCGAAAATGCGACAGGAAACGAGGAAGGAGTCGGTTCTGATAAACTGATAACACTTTTATAACTCCTTCCCCGCCCAATGACAAGCTTTTACATTTCCCCTCTTCTGTAAACCCTGGCAACCGATGGAAAGTTTCTTTTGCCAGTTCCGAAGTCTCCAGCGTCGTCTTCTTTTCTCGTCTTGTTTTCATCGTCGTCGGGGTTTTAGGGGTTGAGCTGGTGCAAAAGTGAGAATGGGCTCGGGGTCTGATAGGGGTGAACATGGAGTTTGATAGGAGGGAGGTTCTCCGCGAGTGCGAAGCCTTTTTCCACCGAGAAAATGTCGTTTTGAACGGAGGCCGCGCGCAATATATTTCAAGTAATGAAGTTTTCGGGCGTACGTGTGCGAGCTTAAGGGAAAAGAAACGAAAAGTGGATAGGGGTGGGCAGAAACGGAGGGGAAGATGTTCCTTGATGACATCCTCGCTCAACGTTACCCGAGCCGGGGAGTTCGCTTTATTCCATCCTCGTGCGCATCATTTCTACACCGTGTTTACATAATCTGACTCTGGTATCCCAGAGGAGGGGAAAAGCTTTGAAGGAAAAATGGGAAGATATAATTTTTCATAGAAAATAATTTCCAAGGCGAATAAAGTTTCGTTTAACCACTTGCACTGTCTTTTTCCGAGATAATTTACAGTCTCAACGATGGCGTGAATAGAAATCGAAGGAAGAGTCCAAGGAGGAGTGACTTGGTCAAGGTAAATGGCATTGGAATTAAAATAAACAAATAAAATGAAAAATAGGGAAATAAAATGAAAAATAGGGAAATTAAATGAAAAATAGGGAAATAAATACAAAAGATATTCTAATAAATCAAAATAGTAAGACAATATCACATTTTTTGGGCTGTAAAAAAAGCCCATATAGAATTTATGTAAGGTGTTTGGTTTACGAAAACTCCGAGAAAAGCCAGAAAACATTCTAATAACATAAATTACATGTCTTCTAATTTTAGGGGTTACCTGGCTAGGTAACTTCTAGTAGCGGTTTGCATAGCTCACTCGATCCTGAACAAAGCGAATGAGCGATTCCATTGATTTTTGGAGTCCTCTTGGTCTTACTGCAAACACGAACGATTTTTCTGCACATAAATCCTCTTCTTTTTTCGAGAAAAAAATACTATAAAAAATTCAAAATTCCTGGCCGAGGCTAATGTTTGAGCAAAACCGTAAATCGTACATGGACGACTGCTGAATAGTATTAGATTGTTCTTTTCCAAAAGACTAGGTCTCCTCGAGCAACCGTTGTTCCACTGTATTGACAGGATGAATGTTTTCCTATTCTTTACGGCGCTTTTATTTCATTCATATATTCACCACCGGCTGTAAAAAGCATAGGGCATAGTCTGATAAAGGCTGTAAAGTTCTTTCTCTCAACATTCAAGGTCCCGGGGATATATTTACTCCAACGGCCAAAGTACCGACGTCTGACCGACATTTTTGCTTCTTCCCACACGCTGTGTATTTTTTCGCATTTTCTCCATCTTACACTGGACCAAGTTGGTAAGAGGTGCAAGGACGTCGAAAGCTTTCTCGAGGGAATCTCCGAAGATCTGAAGGTCGCGAGGGACCGGAGCTTCGATTTGCGGAGGTATGTGCCTAGGTAGACGTTCACGTAGGTTGTATAAGTGAAGAGAATGACAGCGAATATACGCGTGCGAGTTGAAGCTCAAGCATTGACCTGTTTTTACCAAAACCTGACACGTCCCAAGCGTCTTTTCGCGCGGTGAAACTGAGAACGTACAACTCTCGTGAATTTAACATTGAATATCCACAAATAGGTGACCATTTGCTGTATACTCCGATATTTTGTCTGTCCCAAGAGTCTCTTCGGCATTTTCGAACTTCATAGTGACATTCTTCCGCAGGTGTATCCGTTTGTGAATGCTGAAAAGGGTATGAATAAATTTCTTCACTCCACTGGTCGTTGTTTATTATTAATATTAATCCTTTATTAATAATAATCCGATTTAATCGCCCTATTTTTTCCAATCCCCTAAAAATTTTAACTTTAAACTCTAAACCGTTCAGCGTATTAAAACAGTGACGTGCTAATCGTCAATAAGTTGTTTTTTCGTGATTGCTGTGTACAGGACGACGTGTTAAGGGTTGATTTTATACGCCAGACTCGGTCGTCGGTGCCTGATCGACCTATGTAAGTAGAAAATAATGGTAACTACTGATTATGGGAGCACTCGCCATTTTTTCTTGAGAAATGACAGAGGATTGATTCAAATTCGCTACCGCTACCTTCACGATAGGTTTTGTTTCGCACAGCGCCACCTCTCTGCTAGGTCGTCTAGTTAACTAGTTAATTACTAATGCTTCGCAAAACATGTTGGGGAAGATAATTCACCAACATGTTTTGCGAAGCGTTAGTAATAAATAAATATGTGTCCCCATTCTTGGGGAAGATACTTCACCAACATGTTCGACATCTTCCCCGATGTTCGATGTTTCACACATCTCAAGTCCACACATCGATGGAACCGATATATCGTCCAACAACATGCTTTATAAATACTTACTTCAACGAAAAAACTATTGACAATCATATCGATATTTTTATTTGTTAGTAAATTACAGGCTTAGCCGTTTAGGTTTCGACTCAACAGGTGAAACTGAAACCAGTGCTGCCAAAGCCTTACTCGCTGAGAAAATATAAAAATTATAAAGGTAAATAAAAAATTCGCACAATTTTTTTACTGACTGCTCTGTAGCCCCACGAATGATTTAGAACCGAGAGAAAAAAACGGTTGGAGCTGTTGTTGAAAAAAAGGATATATACTGGGATTATAATATCGACATCAAGAAAAAAATCGAAGCATAGACATCGATGCCAATAAAACATCGAATGATGACATCGATGTGTATGTTGTATTATTATTTTCCTGAACTCTTGTAATAGCCTCACTGAGGTCGTATACAATAAAAATTATTCATTCATTCATTCACATCGATGTCGATGTCCCAACCCTAATCCAAAGTGGTATGTATGTTTTGATGTGCTAGGTAGCCCTGAAGAAGCCCGAATGGGCGAAAGATCTCGACCAATAATGAAAAGGATGGAGAAAGATTCACCAAATTCATCTCCCCCTCACGACAGCAATCACGAATAGAAAATGCGACAAACAAAAGTCAAAATATGTTGTTTCCGTTTCACAAATAATATAATATTCTACTTTGTGGTGTTTGATGTAACAATTCAAGTTAGCACGATCCGAACGAAGAGCAGCCCTTTGGCAGTCTCTCCCATTACCTAATCGGAGATTATGAATGTGTGATCTGTGCTAGCTTGACAGATATAGTTCAGTTCAATACAGTATTCGTTCATGACTACCTCCATTCTACTTTACCTATACTATTTTCCATGCCATTCCGTCGAAACACACTGATTAGCGCGTAAAAGAAATTTCCGAAGAGAGAATAATACCTGAACTAAATTGAACAGCGCGTCGGCTGAAAATTTAACGCTCTCCGAAGCGAGCCGATGTTTGAAAAACCGACGGTTTTCAATATCCATCTACTCGCCCCTCGATCCCTTTGGTCCTTGTGAGGAGCTTGATTAAAACGTGACATGAAAGGAGAATAACGCTGTTGTAAAATGAAACAAGAAGCGGACGTATAAAGCGAATGGGGTGAATGGATGGGTAAACCAACCGCATTAGGTGGCTATAGACGACGAATGGCAATGGGTTGTATGGTGAAAGATAGCGCCTCACCCGCCTACCTGATGTCTATCTTCCATTCACCTACTTTAGCGACCGATCCTCACGCCATTTCACGAATCCTCCTATTCTCTACTCATTTGCCAGCACTTTGATAAGACCTTGTCACGAAAACAATGACCCGACTGGGGATTTCAATTAAGTTGTTTGTTGGCTCGGAGAAGACGAGACAAGGCAATCAGGGGAAGGCGCGTTGGTCCCTTTTTGCGCTGGGAAAGCGTCATATTGGACGCGATGAACCGGCGAAACAGAATGAGCGAGTTTGAGCTCAGTGCTAAACAATAATTAGCCGCCCGTTTATCGGTAGAATTTGTTCATGGGTAACTATGAAAAATAACTGTTGATATTGAATTGTTCGGCCGCTCAATTGAATAGTTCAATTTGAATAGTTGAATAGATGGATGGATGGATTGGTTTGGTTGGATGGTTGAATTATTATTTTTTATTTTTTTTTTTCAAGAAGAACTTGACTTGTATTAATTTTTGTATATGAATATTGCTTTTTCTGTGCAGTGTGGAAGAGAGGCCCAGTTGGGCCTAACATTGTACAGATCTATAATAAAAAATATTCTATTCTATTCTAATAGTTCTATGCGATCGTCGGGATTCGGCCGGAAAAAAATCTATTTCTAAGTCATATATTTGGTTTGAACGACGTTTCGGGGTTTAGTATAAATATTAAATATTTTAAATATAATATACTATTTAAAATATTATATATTATTATTAATAATATATTTAAAATATTATATATTATTATTAATAATTAATTTAATATTATATTAAAAATAAATATTAATAAAATTAATATTATTATTAAAAATATTATATATTAAAATATATACCTATATTATATATTTTTTAAATATTTTAGTATAAATATTAAACCGAATATAATTATGACGTAGAAATTTATATTTTTTCTTCCGAATCGCATAGAACTACTGTTCCCCGCCTACCTGATGTCTACCTTGTCACAGAGTGGTTGATCATCTTTCTTGCGAAATCACAAGCTCCCAGATAATTTAAGTATAATCGTCTCCCCATAATTACCCAAGCTCCAGTCAAATCCCTCTCCAGAAAAATTCAACCAGACAGTTGGGACGTAACAATTTCGAAGTCGGCGTTCGCTAAGTTTTGCTGCGGGTCCCGCTTTGAATCCGCTGTAAGCTCATAAAGACCCGAACGGAAACTCGATACCCGCGCTGTTTGGTGCGCGGTTTGCTTTTCCCTTGAACTGCTCGGCTTACACGAATCCGCTCCACCCTAACAATCTCTTCGTCTTCCGATAACATCGGCTGCAAATGCAGCATCGGTTCTGAGCTAAACTGATCTCGTTGAACTGGATCGTAACCTGAGTCGTAACATTTTCAAGCCTTATCACTGGCGACCTTTTTCTCGCGTTTTTACAGCCGCGTAAACAGTGTATCATGAAAGTATTGGACATCGCATGAAATTGCGGGGGAGAATTGACGTTCTATTTGCTGGATGTTCTATTTTGAACAAATTACGTAGAAATAAGGATTGGTGGATTGCAAATTATATCTTCGTTGTGTGGTGGAGATAAAAAACGCGAAGAGTTCTCCTTATCATCTATATTTAATCGAGCGCTTTCGCCCTCACGGGTCTCTTCAGGATACATCTTAGAAATTAGTATGTCGAGTTTTTTAGGATCGCCCGTGAAGACGAATCCTCTTCAAGGGCGATCCTAAAAAACTCGACAACTAATTTTTAAGATTAATCCTTCGCGTTTTTTATCTCCACCTCAACAACACAATTATGTACCAGCGACAGCAACCAATGAATTATATCTTCGGACGTCAATTTGACTATAATTGGTTAAAAGAATAGCTCTAACCTTAGAATCTAATTATCACATCTCTTTGATTAACTTCGGGGACTATTAATATTTTTCACACATTTAGCTATTTTTAAAAACGAATTGGCAAACCGGCAAAAAAGAGCGTTTCATAGGAAGCTGAGCATCTCATTCTCCAACATATTTCGAGTTGGTGTGAATAGGAGTGGGGACAGTAGTTGATACAGTTGATAACAGTAAAAACTCCTAGTGCACAGAGGCTTTACATCAACATGTGCGTTTATTTAATAAGTTACCTACACAATTGACCGAGACAATAGTGTCACTTGATGCATTTTAAAGAAGTATTTTCATTCATTAATAAAACGCAAAACAAAAAAAAAATTGTTCGAAGAAACTTGCACTTATTTATTTCGAAGGAAATTATTATTGAAGGTTTATTATTGAATAATAAACCATTGTAATCGCCCAGGAAAAAAAAATTTCCTAACCCCCCTCGAAATTTTGTGTTTCAAAGCGTCTAGAATCCGAATATCCTATTTAAAAAATTCTGTCCGTCCGCCGTTAGCACTTTTCTGACGAAACTATAAAAGCTAAATTCATGAAATTTCCACCAAAAATCAATCTCGGTCTGAAAATGGTTCTCATTCGGTGTCCATTTCCATAGATTTTTAGACGCTGAATCGAATGAGACCATTGCGGGCTCGATAGCTTTATTGGTTCTCGAGTTATCGGTGCTTTTGTGTCGAATTTGGGGGATTTTTAGAAATTTGGCATGAGGGACTCGAGTGTTCATGGAGCTATAAAAATCTGTGGTTTGGTAGGAGCATTTACAAACGTTCGGAATAATTATTATCACAAATGGATGGCCTTCTTAAATCATTATTGAAGCGAATAATAAACCACTGTACAATAATTTGCAGCGTTTTTTCTTCTCAGCGATGCACAGATGAATGTCAGTCCTGACGAGTTATAGGTGTGAAACAAGCAACGTGTTGAAACTTTTAATACAATTTTTACTCCATTGTGTCTAAGCCATTGGCCAAAATTTGCACTGAGCCTCATCAATGATCATGTCCCTCGTAATTCTGTCGTGAACGGCTCGAGGCCACGAAGGGTTTTCAGGCTCGTTATTCAGCGGCACGTCTCAGTTTCTCTGCGCAGTTGGAGGTGTTAGGTGTTGAAGGCGTCTCTAACCGTTTTCCTCTTGTAACCGTTTTCCGCGTAAACTGCGTTTTATCGCCGATGTAGTAGCAGTTGTGTTGGTGAGCTACCGGTGAAAGATGTTTGAGTAAGGGTGTGCAAGAAGGAACACTTCATGGGCAGACCGGTTTTAACAGGTAGTCGATACACGGCAGCCTTTTCGACTAGGAGATAGCAAATTCAAACCGTGCCTCTATCTATCCCATTCGATTGTCCGTTCTGAGGCTTGAATTTATACAACAGTTGAAAAATATCGAAACCCCGTCACACTTGCAATTTTTTTAAGCCATTCAATAATTAATTTGCCTAAATTTCCAGCTTTTTATTACCGAGTATTCTTCGATGTCTAAGATAGTTTTACTGGATTATCTTAGGCAAGAATAACCGAAAAGATAATTCATCACTATTCAGTTTGTAATCGATCGTAGCTTGAAGTCTTGGATAACGAACTACCATTAGACGTAGTAAGATAGTGTTCCTGCTAATAATCTACTACACAGGGACGAGAGCTAGATAAGAATAACAAGGATTCGAATTTGCGAGCTCTCCTCACGCTCGACGAAAACTACAAATTACTTATTCGCAGAAAGGAGAACGGATAGAGCAGGTTTTAGAATAAATTACACCGAACTTACAAATAATGCTGGCAAATTTTTCTATAATAAATTATCTCTCCTAACTCCAACACATATAGCCAACACTAGATTCAAAACCGATTTTAAAATTGAGCTTCCGCTTTTCCACACCTCATTTGCACAAAAATCATATAAATATACAGGACTGCAAGCTTTCAATAACTTTCCAACCACTCTGCGAAAAAAACTATTATATAGCAAATTTACTGGATCAATTAAAGGGCAGCTGACGGAGTTCCTTCTTAGTGAAATTTAATTACTGAATATATTATGGAGAGTAAGACGACGAAAGCCCTGACTCAGAATTAAGAGAGAATAGCAGGCTGTTGAACAAACTCATCTTCCGACACGAGCTACGTCTCATATGGGAGATTATTTCCTTTGAAATTGAATATTATTGAGCCTATGTGGTAGATACTACTTTATTGTTAACGGTGTTTAACGCCCAATTCAATGTATATGTAAAAATATTGTGTTTTTTTTTTTTGTATGGAAATAAATAAATTCTAAATTCTAATTCTAATTCTAACTTGGCCATCATATTCAAAAAAATTGTACACATTAAAAACTCATAATAAACGTAAACTCTAAATTGAGAATCGATCCGGCCAACAGCTCCTCTCGGAATGATAACGATTAAAACTTTCTCTTGTTTGGCAACTTCGCGTATTAATGAGGAAACTTTGTATGATATGATCACGTTTCGGCGGAGAGATGCTTAAATTCCAGTTCAGGGGCTTTTGCAGTTTGCTGTGTGTGACTAGGCGTGAGGAGGCTAGAAGTTTTGCACGAGCCTGCGGCCAGTCCTGCAGTTGACAAGGTTCTTGGACCTGGAGTCCTGAAGCGATTCGAGCAGACGCTGAGGATGCTGAAGCGTGAATGCTGAGGCAAGTTTGCCATCTAAAGCAGAAACGGACGGTGTTTTTACAACATACCCGCGGACCGAAGATGTAGTTGTACTGGGCGATAGTATGTGTGCAGGGGAAAAGGTAGAAATAGTGAATTCGCCTCTCTTTTATTCCTCTCCCTTTCTCTCTCTCGCGTTTCGATAAAAAAATGAGATTACTCGGTGTGTGTGGAGGTATTTTTGGCTGCGTGTCCTGTCTGTATATTTCATAGTGTGGGTAAAAAGTGGAAAGGATTTCAGTGAACCCTTCAGTTTCAGGAAAGCCCGCGGGGCGATCGGCTCTTTGCGGATATCGGAGAAATAAAAAGACGAATTTTTTACGTTTTTATCCCCCGCTCGGACGTCTGTTAGTCCCCTTTTTCTTCTATCGGCCCTCGTCCGTGTATAGCACGTAGCACAAGCAATTCCTCCCCCGATTACCAGATCCCGGTCGATATCTTGACAAACTGGCCGTTGGAAGATGCTGCAGAACGTTATGCTGCCCCTGATAGCTCTATCCTGTGCCACCCTCGCCCTCAAGATACCCAGATTCTATAGCGAGCAACAAGCTGGAGGTAATGGCCAACACCTGCGAGTGACTACAGGCCGGTCAACCTCTCCGCTCCTCTTCTTGGTACGTGCCTCGAGTGGGACCGACGTTCTAACCGGAATTTTGGCATTGAGCCAAACGTATGACGTAGGTGAGTACCCTGAGCAACTTGGGTAGTGCGTTTTCCCTATCATGACACTCTTGGCCTGTAAAATGAGCATAAATTTGAAACCAACATCAGTTATACCGACCCGCGTTAACCTGAATTTCTAACTCTTCGGCGAAAACCCTTGTAGCGCGGTTTCAGTTATTTCAACTATTTAATTTAACGGAGCTGATTGAACTGGAAATTTCATATTGAGATATTAAAAATAACAAAAAATTGCACCAATTCTCCGAAGGAAGTTAATTCACGCTCACTAAGCGATAAACGTTGCGATTCGTTTTTACAATTCGAGAATAAACCGGTTTCATGCGAATAAGAGCGAAATCTTCGATCGGATGAATTATTCAGTCAGTTGTTTGATAGGGGTCTATAATCATACGATGATACACTTGGAGAATGGTTGCTTTATTATTAAACAACGTCGGATTACACGCAGGGAACTAATCGTCGGGGAATTGTGCGGGAAAATTTGTGACTCCGAAACGGAAACGAAATTCGTATGATTTTACAGTCGTAAAACGCAGTGTAGACATGGAGATTACTTTGTGAAACCGAGTGGTGAAACAGTCTTTGCGATAATATTATGCAAAATGGTACTTTCGTCAAAGTGGTCCTCGGGCAAGGTGGAAATTAGGAAATAGTGTCATATTGAAGATTGACATGCCACCGACCGCGTATCGACTCGCAAGGCGACTTTTGACACATGAACGTCAGCGAATGAATAAATGTATTCTAGAGCACAACTTTGTCGTGGCGATTAATTATGGTGATTTATTTTTATTAGCTGGCGAACAAAAAATAAATAAATAAACAACGTGAGGGAAAAATGTGTACGATTTTTCCCCCATTCTTCGTTGGGCTTATTATTGAACTGAAACTTGGTGTCACTGAATCGCTGCAAATGACCGTGCAGTGGTTTTGGCTCTCCTGAAAATTTTTCGAAAAGTCAGGTCTTTGCGATGTGGCTGTCGATATAATTTATACTAACATATAATTAATATAGATAAATTACCGCATTCAGATGTGCTAGCAGAAGGTGACATGTTCCTATCGTAATCTTATCCCGTTGAATTTTCACCGAGGAATTTCGCATCAAGATCAGCTGCAAGTGCAGAGCGATTCTTCGTCATAGAATGAAAAGGCCTACCCGATATCTTGAATTCCGCATCTTCTCTGTTCTTGGTTCGAGTCTCGATTTCAGACTGTAGTGATTAGAGGCCGTATCAAAGGCTTCACGGCGTACAATGACGTCGGGAGATAGATACTCCGGGCCGAGCTGGCAAAATGAATTACGACCAAGACTATCGTTCCCTTGGGAGGAGGATTTCACTGTGCTCCGTGTTCGTTCGGCTGAGCGATTTGTTTTCAATTTGATGCGCCATTAATCATCTTGAAATGTGCTACTACTTGCTCGGCCGATGGTTGGCTGCTTCTCAACTCAGTTATTCAGTTAGAACGGCGGACTAACTCGATTGTACATCACGTTTCTCACATAACTCTATACTTCTCTAATGACTCGCTGATATATAGTTAGCAACTGTATACAATGGCTTACGGAAATTTTCCCTTATTGCATTCGAGTTTAGGGCGATCTAACTCGTATTCGTGAACACTGACGAAAACTACACTCATTGTTGTAACAAGTGATCGCTCGAAGGTCGATAAAATGTTAATCGATATAAGCAATATTCGGTTTTATCGAGCCACTCTCAGCTCTACTCGTCCGACGTATTTCTATTGCCGCAAAAGCAGAAAATGGTATTTTCTCATCGTGAAATAACTCCAGGTTGTTGACTATATTGAAAGGCTTCGAAGGCACTTTCATCGAATCGATCGCTATATCTACAGTAATAGGCGTACATCTACTCAACCTGGGAGAAAGATCAATTTCAAAGGCGGTTTCGTAAGTAATTGACATTCCCTTTTTCCGCTCAAGTGAGCAGCCATGGTGTAAAAGGTGAAGTCATTGGAGTAGATTGCTTCGTATCAATCGATCCGACCGGTCGTGATATAATATGTACAGAAGCGCCGGTTAGAATTCCCGATTCTAACGTCGGAGATGCAATATTTAAATCGGCTTGAAATATGCGTGATCGTTTCACGTGGTGAAGTATTATCAAACCGGTGTACGTACTTATTGATGGAAAGCGTCCGTCGATTTATGGGCTGAAGTTAGTGTAGGAATAATTGACAAGTTAAGGTAGTAGTTTAGCTCTATTGATACTCGCTAATGATAGGCTGTACGCGATTTTCCGAGCTGATTCCAAGCAAGTAACCCTCCATCTCGATAATTGAACTCGATTCGCTCTGAATCTAAGATTAAATTACATGGAAACTTTTACATAATTTTGTTACCTTTGCTGGGCAATTCTAGTGACTTGCTACTAGCAAACTAGACGAGCGGAAGCTTTGAATTTCGGTCGAACGATTCAGTACCGAAATACCATGACAAGGTATCCTTTCAACTTCGATAGCTCCCTTGTCTCGAGCCGGAGAAATTTGGCAACTAGGTAAATATCGAAAGGTATTGAAGCGTCACTTTCTTTGAACCCGTTGCAAGAGATCCACTGACCTCTCCATCTTCATCCAGGTCGATCTTGGGATTTCTCCACGACCGTCGCTCCAAGGCTACCCCGCAGCTTCTGAGTTTGCTCGAGACCATCGAGGCGTATCGCCCTAACTGGGTAGTTTGTTAATAAGGCGAAACTTTGTTAGCCCGCTGGTATCAAGCAAAATGGAAAGGCAGGCAAGCAAGGAAGGAAGAAGCGAGAGCGAGGCCGTCCTTCCTTCGCTTGAATCAATTTTGGCTTCACCACCGAACGGCTCACGGGGGCAACTCGTTTCCCTCACGACAACAATGAGCTCGCGCTTTGAACCTTGGAAAACTGAATATTAATATGAAGCAGATTATCTGAGCGTTGCAAGGGTCTCATGAAGAAGGTTCGCATCGTCACGTCTTGTTTGCCTTGAAGAAAGGCTTTTAGTAATGCTTCAATAAAAATATCGCAGACTTAAACCGTCTGCACAGACCGACGATGGCCAGAGTAGCTCCCATTATTGCTCCTCAGCATGAAGTTTTATCATATTATGCGTTAATCGAAAAATATTGCAGTGGCCTTGCCAGTATATTTGGCACCGGCGGTTCGTCATGACAATAACGGGACATCTGGTGATTTTCATATTATATGTTCTAATTATTCTATATGATTTTCAATTTCTTGTCCTCAATATTATCGTTCTACAGTTCACATTATTCAATGCGTGCATAATTTCTAATAATTACGTCACAACAAATTCCTTGCCTCTAAAAGGAGTACATCGATTGACTTACTTTCAAAATTGACTGTAGTGAGACTAGCTCTCAAGTGAGACAAACGAGTAATATACGTTTTGTTCGTTTTGAAATACTTCCCGCTATGTTTCACCGGGAAACAGGTAAAAATAGTTGAAGTGGTTTTCTTCGCATTCGCAGCTAAAAGGGTTCTCAAAGTGAAGTAAGTTGAGGAGATCTCTTGGAGAAATGTGGTAGGAAATGGCCCAGGATGAATAGCAGCCACTCGCAACAGCTACTTGAGATCATATAGCAGCAGGTTGAATCGGATAAGCCGTTTCTAGGCTTTTGAGAATAAACTAGGACGAAAGAAGGCGATGGAAATAATAAGAGCCAGGAGTCGGTAGTTCAGGGAAGAACTCGCCACGTCTCGAAGTAGCTGCCGTTTAGCAACCGTCGGCTTCTGTTCGAAGTTTTAATAACGAAACCAGTTTCATCGAGTAAAACTGTTTCTTCTCTTTCATCATTTTTCTCTCTCTTCGTCTTTATCGTGAAACGGGAGTTTCGTCTTGAGACCGTTACAAAGAAGAATATTCGCTTCTGGAATCGTGTTTTCAGCAATCCATAACGACGAGACTTGGGTTTTATGAAAAGCAACCTTAACAGGACGCAGTTTACTGCACGTGGTTTTTCTTCCTTCGTAAAAACGTAATCAATTAGGTCTTGGGTGTATTTTCTTAGGCAAGCCTAAGTTTCGAATTCCGTCAAATTATTTCGTCTCAGATCGGTTAGTTCCTACCAAGGAGTAAAATTATTATTTCTACTTTGCGAACATTTACCCATAGAAATTTCTCACTCGCTAGACTACAAATTTATTCTTCGCTGTTGAGATTGAGGGGGAGTAAAACATGGCGACTTGTTCTCCAGTTTTATATTAGCTTGCCGAGCGCTTTCGCCCCTTTGAGCATCATCAGGGCTTCGTAGCACCATTACAAGGTATCAAGAGCGGTGAATGGAGAACAAGTCGCCATGTTTTTCTCCCCCTCAATCTCAACAGATTGAATGATCAGATTTGAATGACAGAAGAATGATCAATGCGAGAAAACAACAACGAAAAAATAAATAAATAAATAAAAAATACAAATTTATTTTTCCGACGCACCGAATTTCATATCCAGGCGTTGAACGGACTAAAGAGAATGCATAAGAAAATTCCGGTGCGAAAGTTCGCGATGGAAATTATTTTCTCAACCGAGAATCGGAAAATTCATGGCGCACTCGGTGAAAATTTAAAGATGCAGCTTTAATTCCTTTAAAAAGTCAATTCTCGCTTTATACGTTGGAAATTCTACCGGATCACAAAGGGAAGCACGTCGTTCGCTGGCTATTAAACGAAGTTAATTCCACATAGAAGGCGCGAATGCGCTCTTGAAGAAAATTAAATTGTAAGAAACGCGGCGATGGAAACGGGAAAGAAAATCAGAAAAACGGAGCTTTCACAGCTACACAAGGCAGTTGAATAGAAGATAGTGCTACGTTGGATGCCAGTAAAGCTGTCTTCCAGGCCTGCAACGGTCGGCTATGTTGACCGTTTGGAAAGGTTCATTTACTTTTACGGTTTTAGACGAAGCCTCCGTCGAACCTCATCTCGGCCAGTTTTTCAGCGGTCGGAATGGAATGGTTTCTTGCCGGATTGTGTAAGGATGTGGAACTAGATGTAGAGCAACAGGAAGGAATGAATGGAATGGCGAGCTTTAAGGAACCGCCCGCTGTTGCGAGGGAAAATTTTAACAGGGCAACGCAGAGCTAGGCGACTTTGGTGCAATTTGCTACAGCCGTAATGACTTGAACTTGCACGACGAAGAAGTTGCACGCAGACGTGGCAGGCAAAAGATAGAAAGAGCGGCGAAAAAAGGAATCCCCTCAACGACGTTTCTACGGTTTCATCCTTTTTTCTTTCTCGGATACCTTAGGCTACGATGAATAACCGGGAAATACGAGACGGTTCCTTCAGGAATTTCCGCACCCATAGCGGTTTCATCATCTTAACAACGAAGATTCGACGGTGAGAAAAGTGAGTTGAATCTACAGCGTGTCCAGTAATCGCTCCAAAAAAAAAAAAAAAAAAAAAAAAAAAAAAAAAAAAAAAAAATAAATAAATAAATAAATAAATAAAAAATAAATAATAATAATAATAATAATAATAATAATAAAAATAAAATTCGGACAGCAAACTTCAAGTAAAATCACTGGTCAGCTTATTTAAAAAAAAATAAAATTATTAGTTTTTAATCCTGAAGCATGAAAACAACACGAATGAACCCTTCTTGGGATACATATTAATCCAAACAATGACGATATAGGCTTTTGGTTGCTATTTTCTTTATTATTCTTTTTATCTTATTTTTATTAGCTTATTTTCGCTCTTGCGAATATCAAAGGCAAAATTTAATCAGTTATTGAATCCTGTATGAAAACACTCGATGGAGAAGCACGAGGAAAATGTGATCATAAATTTCTGAATCTCTAACACCATTTCGACTTTTTACTGTTCAGCTTGGATATTATTTCAAGCGAAGGAAACTCGAGAGAGATTATTCTGACGTTCGAGATAGTTTCACAAATTTACGTTATCATCTTATACCACCTAAACGACCCTACACGCTTTCAATTCTTTCTGAAATTAAGATGAACCAATTCGGTCGGCTATTTCTGCGGAAAAAGAGACGTCATTCTCGCTTTTGCTCCTCCGACAGTCGCAAATATTCCAAACAATGTGGAAACGGCGTCGGCTGAAGGGAAATGATAATCCACCCGTTTGACTCTTCATGTTAGTTTATTTTCAACGTGTGATTATTATTCTTTGGGGAAAGGGCTACCTCCGTTGTTCGCTTCATTTGGTCGCATTTGTTTCAACACTAAGGGACACAAAGCTTTGCGAGAGAATATGTGGAATGCTGCCAAAGTAGACTCTTATACAGCCAGTCCTTGTTATATTTTTCTCTCTCTGGCCCTCCGCGAAATTCACTGCCGAAAGAGGAGGTCCCGGGGTGCGTTTTTTTTTGTCATTGTTTTCATCGAAACTACGTTTTTACATCGGGAGAACGTGGATGAACTCTGGCGAGCACAATAATGCCTTATTTTAATTATCGCGTTTCCAAATGCAGGCAACTTTATTTAATACTGTCGAATATTTAAATTCAACTCTGATGAAAATTGATCTCTTTTCAATCAAAATAACTCATCGCATCGAAATAGTCGCATTTCGCTATAATTGGATATTCGCTACGATTGTTAGATGTGTTTGAGTGCTCGTTTAAACGGCGTCAAAAGGTTTGTTGTAATTCTCGCTCTTCGGTTAATTTATTAACTTAGACCCAATTTAAAACATTAGGTTCAACGGAGAACGCTTGTAGCGAGGGCACCAGTTCAAGAGGGAGTCGGTCGTCGGTACAAGGCGCAGACACAGGCTAGGAACGTGCAGACCCAAAGCGTGACAAGTCAGCTCAACCGTGGCGAGGTCTCTCAAGCTTAACATGCAAATTAATGACGTTAGTCCTCTCTAATGTCTTAGAGCCAAATGGCGTCTCATTGCCTGAAGCGAATATGGTGTCAAACAGAACACATCTTCTTGTGTAACATCTGTCGTAGCTGTACGTACAAAACCGAAGGATCAAAAGCGTGCGTATGCATTTCTAATTCAAACGGACGAGAACGATCCTTTGAAGACTGTCGTGAAAATAGGCAAGTATTATTTTGCGGGAGGTAACATAACATGCGACACCTGCATGTAATGCCGAATGGTATACGAGTAGCTGTTTTTTATTTATTCCTTTCTATCTTGAAAATGAACTGCAGTCATATTAATTCATACCTACAAAATTTATTTAGCCATTCCAATAAAATAAGAATTAATAAATGTCTGCATGACGTCGTTGGCAACTGCAAATTGGCGAAATGGAAGACTAAAAAAAGGCAGGGCGATAAATAATGAAACAAAAGAGGATAATGACGTATAATACGCTACGAAATCAATTACTACAGCAGGGTTCACTGGCATCTATCGAATGTGTTCACGTAGCTGTGCTCTAAATTTTAATTGACTATCCGACGCGGAATGCTCTCTCCTAGCCAATCAGAATGCAAAAAGCAAACTCCGGAGGCCTGTGAACCTGTGAGTGGAGTGAAGTGAGTGTAGTGACTATAGTGAGTGGAGTGAATTAAGCGAGTTTAGTGAGTGGAGTTAGAGGAGTGAGCAGAGAAAGTGGAGTGAGTGGGGTTAGAGAAATTAGTGGAGTAAGTGAAGTAAGTGGAGGGAGTAGGGTGAGTGAATTTAGTGGAGTAAGATGAGTAAGTGGAGTAAATGAAGAGAGTGGAGTGAATAGAGTAAGTGTAATGAGTGGAGTGCGTGTGAATAGATTGAAAAAAATTAGTATAGTGAGTGGAGAGCGTGTCGTGAGTTGAGTGGAGTGAGTGGAGTGAATGTAGTAAGTGGAGCGAATATATTAAGTGTAGTGAGTGGAGTGTATGGAGTGTGTGTAGTGAATAAAGTAAGTAAAGTGAATGGAGAGAGTGTAGTGAGTATAGTGAGTGGAGTTAGAGGGGTGAGTAGAAAAAGTGGAGTGAGTGGGGGTTAGAGAAATTAGTGGAGTAAGTGAAGTAAGTGGAGGAAGTCGAGTGAGGGAATTTAGTAGTTTAAGATGAGTAAGTGGAGTAAATAAAGAGAGTGGAGTGAATTGAGTGAATAGAATAAGTGTAGTGAGTGGAGTGAGTGTAGTGAGTGGAGTGTATAGAGTATGAGTAGTGAGTAGAGAGTGTAGTAATTGGAGTAGAGTGAATGTAATGAGTGGGGTGAGTGAGTAGAGGGGTAGAGTGAGTGGAGTTAGTAGAGAGAGTGGAGTGAGTATAGTGAGTAAAGTTAGTGAAATAAGTAAAGTGAGGTGAATGGAATGAGTGGGCTGAAAGGAGTGACTTAACTGGAAGAGTGAGTGGAGTTAGGGGAGAGAGTGGTTTGAGTGAGTAAAATGAGTGTAGTGAGTGGAGTAAATGGAGTGAGTTTAGTGAGTGGAGGGAGTAGCGTGAGTTTAGAGAGTGGAGGGAGTAGCGTGAGCAGCTTGAGTAAACTGGGTGGGGAGAATGCGGATTGAGTGAAGCTCTGAAACGAGTGGAGAGGAGCAAGTGAGGGAGAGAGTGGAGTGAATTGGGATAGTAGAGCGAGCATGGAGCGAATTGAGTGAGTGGAGTTTCAATGCGGAACATACTTCCTTCCATGGGTCATACTTTCCATAGGTATTCTGAATTCTCCTTTACCTATTAGTAATTTATGTTCGTTTCCGGTAACAACATTGTAAATACAGAGCAGTAGGTACTATGAAAAATCACTCATAAAAATTCTTCTTTTACTCATCTTCTGCTTTTCAAAAACACCTTCAAACAACGTATCTTCATACTTGCGGTTGATCATGAATGTATAACAACCGTTGTAATGGGTTTGGCGTAATTAATTTCGGCCCGAGGAGAACAGCTCACCTAATCATAACATATAATGCTTTAATCAGAGAGTAAATAGAGGGACGTGAGAGGATGCAGGAGATTCGATGATGGCCTCTCTGCCCGTTCTATGGTTGTAGAGAGCGGTGAAGTAAATGGGATTCGACCTCGGGGTCTGGGATCATCGACGCGCGGCCACTTGTTGACGGGGATTAAGAGGCGCCAGCAGGCCCAGGCATACATAGACATAGACAGACATAGTGGAATAGGAAGAGGATGCGGTCGGCAGCCATTACAACACCCGGAGTTGAGGAGAGGAACGTTATTACTCTGATTATACCGTATGAGATCCACATGGGCTAATAACGGCCATGTTCGACGAGCATTCTCCTGCGAGACGCATCCCATCGGTGTATCCTGTTTATTCGATCAATCGACCTTCCCAGATGATTTTCAATTGCAAATAGAAATTATAAATTGGGGAGTCAGTTGTTGAGTTTTTGGAAAAAAATTCTCTCGACAACTCTAATTCGAGGGATAAATATCACTGCATTCGAATTGTAACGACTATTTTTCCAGAAATGGGCTCAGCCTATTTATTGAGCAACTAAAGGGTGGTTTCTACGCCTGGTCTTCGCTTTCTTGGAGAAAATAAACTGGACTAGAGAGCAAAGATTCTTTTAACACCATTTAATCAGACCTAAGTAATGGACTAGACTTTTTGCTGTCCAAAAGTTCAACAATTCACAACCTCAACTAATGTTGGGCGCCAGTCCTCTTCTTCTATTGTGGAGAGAACGAACCAGTTGGTAATCGCTTATCAAAATATAGCGACTCACCAATTTATTTCGCTGTAATTTTGAACTTCTTACATTCCATCGAATTTCCCTGAGACCATATTAAGTAATTTCCACGCCAACTCCTGGAACTCGACGAACTGGAACTCGCGTCTTTTCGATACGAAAATTATTTCAACTCGAGAGTGGCATCAACATGGAAAAGAAAATTGACAGGAATTAGCAGACTGCAACAGGTGGTCGCTCATAAAGGGTTACATATGAAAATGCAGTCATTTAGTTTCACTTAATTATCACAGAACACTTCCCTAATGAAGATAGTTTACTTGTGGTCTTGTGCAGACTCGAAGCTGTAGTTTGGATCATAAGAAAACTCAGAAGATGTATCAAAAGAATAATCCGGAAAACAGAGATGCCGGTTCCTCCAGTCATTTAAAGAGGGAGATCCACACGGAAGGCATTTCCAAAAAATCTGACCACTCTTCACTGTAGATCAACTCAGACGGGAAGAAGTCGTAAAACGCTGTAGGACCATGTAGAACCTTGTAGAATCCTCAAAGCAGGAATCCCTCTCAACGAAGTCTGACAAACAAAACCGCTTCGAAATTCTCCATCAACCCACAGTGGTGAGATCTCCAATCGCAGCTGCGTAGACCTTCCCAATCGTCTTCAAAAATGACTCCTCACTCGTGACTCGCTACTTTAAAACCGTCGGAGGAGAGTGTCAGTGTTGCCACCCTCGGTCATCGAAACTTGATCACGTACACGAAATACTGAATTATCCAAACCACGAACCACCAATCGGACACCGCAAAAATTCACAATCTAAAAATCCTCTGTAACGGAGACAAGTTCGACGATTTTTGGGCATTTTAGAAGATCACAACTCAACACAGGCACAACAGCTGTTCTGAGTCGGCTATAATCAGTAGTCAGCTGGAGAAATCGGCGATAATCGATAGTCGGCTGTTGAGATCGATGTGTTCCGTGATGGACATAAAACTTGAATGTCATAGAATTCAAGGTTCGTGGAGTACTTTTTTTTTGACGAGCGTATTGAGTGAACTGCAACTTAACTACATGTGTTTTGCCGTCATTGCTATAATATTGCATCTTAGAAACGTCTGCATCCTTATATTTCAAATATTCAATTTCTCAATTAGTAATTTCTCGTAATCTTACTCGCTGATTAAAGCCTTTTCGTTCGAAAGACTTTTTTTATTCCACGTATATTTCACAGCTTCCTAGGATATCATTGTACAACTTATTTACTGAAGTTAAATCGCAACAAAGCACATCGAGTATAATATAGTTCCGTATCATCAAATTGTCTTCAGCACATAGCGCTTTATACCTCAGGGATCAATGAGAGATGTACTCGAAAATCATCCACACAGAAAACCGTGTTCTCGGCTTGAGCGGTGTTTTTTCTTTGGAGCGATGTTCTTGGAAAATTCAAGAGAAATGAGTCTAATGGTAAAGCGAAGGATATCAACCGACGGCAGTCACTCTCCTGTCCAAGTGTTCGCACGGCATCTCGCCATCCTTCCACTTCAACTCGGCAACCAGTCAGTTCAGATGGCTCGACTCCGCTTTTCGGAAACAATTACCTGATACTCTCAAGGTAATTCCCTCGGTCGAATATCATTTGAATTTCGCCCCCTTTTCGTCAGCTAGAGCACCTCATTCGACGAAACTGCGAACCGGTTCATAGCGAACTAGTTAACGACTTTGATACTGAAAAAAGCCAATGTACACACATCTCGATACAGCGATCGAATTTCTCGTTGATTGCGAATGGCATCCGATCTTTTTTCATTTTATGTCTGACATTTACAACAGCGCGTACATAGCGACCTATCCAAATCGTCCTTTGACTTATTCATTGAGGGAATCGTTGATCAAAAGAGGGAAACGCGAACGTGAAAGCTCGACGACGCGTCTTGCGCGAACAGTCGAGCGCAAACATTGACATTCATTCGCAAAACCCCGTCAACGCTATACACCTTGATACAAACTCTCTATTTCACCAATACAGAGCACTTTCGACGCTACTGTCTCTCCCTACGTTGCACGAATTCGCACACAAACGGCGACAAGGCCTGAGCAACAGACGCAGACGTATTCACTGAACAAACAAAAACAAACCTACACCATTCCCTTGGCTTTGAGCGGGAGTCGACAACGTCAATCAAGCATGCGCATACTAAATGCTCTATGATGCGATGCATAATCAACGCAGTATTTGATTTTCGTGGAAGGTGTAGACTTAGCCGAGATGTAGTGTTTGATACGCTTCGCCAATCGCGGCCTCAAGAGTTAGTTCACCGGCGAGTTTAAGTGCATTTTGTAATTTTTTTAATCTTATGTTAGGAAGTCGATCCAACTTCACTATTATAACTATCGTTGGTTTTTATTTATTTATTTACATACGGGCAAATGCCCAATTTATAACGATAATAATAAGTGGCGTGCGCAGCGCCCAAAATGGAAAAAAAAGTCAATAGCACAAGGAGAAATAAAGTGAAATAATCGTTCATTCTTGGTTTTGGCGGTTGTTCCAGAAATATTCACTAAAATATTCAACCAGATCAAATTTCCCTAGTCAAATATAATTTCGTTTCCTTGCATAATCTATTCTAAAAGGTTATGGGCCCAGGAAACTTGGCGAAGGAGTGAACGATGGCTGAATTCGCAGCAAAAGTCGCACCTTTGGGGCGAGACAATTATCGCTTCCTTGATCAGTTTAATCAAGAACATGACGAAAAGCGTTGGAACGCAGCCATAAGAATTCTACGGTATCTAAGTGGGACTCGAGAAGAAGGATTAATTTTCAAGAAAACCGGTTAGATTGCAAATTATTTTCAGTTTTTATTTAAATTTAAGTATTTTTAATGTCCTTCAACACTAATTGTTCAAAAAATGTAAGTAGAAGCCAATTACCTTCAATATTATCCAAGTTATTAGGCTTAGATTTTTAAACTTTCAACCTACTATTCCAGGACACAGGGAAGCCAGGCAGACGATGTAACCCTTAAGTATCATTAAACTGTGCCGACTTGGCTGTGGACCTCATGGTTCCACGTGAGTAAGTGTTTCGTTAACTTATCTTTTGTAATAAGTTAATAAATGTTGATTATTACTACGCTTAATACGAGAGCAGGGAAGGCTATATATAAATTCACCAGAAGCTGGGAACACAGAATGAAATAGTTTATTATCGCATTGATTATTATCATATAAAGTTGTTGTTGTTGTTGCTTTTACCAAACAATTCCTTTTTTTTTTCTTTTTTTTTTTTTTTTTTTTTTTTTTTTTTTCCGGTCAGTCGATAGGTTGGTTATTTTTTTTCATTGCCGTACATTAGTTTGCGAGTCGTTACCAGCTTTCGTCCATATTTGCTAACTGCAGGTCTTTCTTTTGGAGCTCTACTTGAACTGGCCTTTGAGGTGCTTGGAGCATTGGTGGGGGGTGTTTCAGTCCTTGGATTTTCACTCGGAGTCACAGGTCCAGGCGATGTCTTGGTTGTCTCTTTTGGTGAGGTTTGTGTGGAGAAGCTACGGTTCTGAGGTATCTCCATTTTACTCGGTGAACGATTGTTGACAGGCGGAGACTGCTGGATCCTGACTGAGCTGCGAGGCTGACGAGGTGGGGAAATTTCGTTCCTTTGTGGTTTCAGCCAAGTTCGGTCCCTTCTGTAGGTCTTCCCATTGACATTTATGTCATATGAAGCTCCATTTCCGTGTGAAGATTGTATTTCGCCTCTAGCCCAAGTCTTGTTGTCTGTGGACCTTACAAGAACATTTTGTCCAATTTCGAGCTGTGGCAGGGGTCTCGCCGATTTGTCGTAGTGGAATTTTGTACGTCGTCTCTTGTTGGTGATCAGGTCTTGAACCTCAGGAACCACTTGAGGAATGAGAAGCTTTTCAGATGTTGGAATCCTGTTTCTTGTTCGTCGGGACATCAATCTCTGCACTGGACTGGAGTTCATGCCTTCCGTCGGAGTGTTGCGCCATTCCAATAGAGCAGCATAAAAATCACATTTTTCTCTGCTGCATTTTTTCATCATTGTTTTTGCGATTTTGACAGCCGACTCAGCCTTACCATTTCCACGGCTGTGGTGTGGCGATGACGTCGAGTGTAGAAATTCCCATTCCTCTGCAAACTTTCTGAACTCATAGCCGATCATCTGCGGTGCATTGTCACTTACAAGAACCTGTGGAGTTCCATGCCTAGAAAACTGATCTTTGCAGAATTCGACAAGTGCTTGAGCTGTGATGTTTGCCATCTTGCCAATTTCAAAGTAGTCAGAATATGCATCAACTAATATGACGAATTGCTTCTTCTCGTACTCAAACGTATCCATCGAGACTCTCTCCCAAGGAAGTGCGGGAATCGGGTGCGACTTCATTGGAGTTTTCGCTTGGTTCGGGGAAAACTCTTGACACGTATCGCAGTTCTTGATTGCGTCTTTTATTTGAGAGCTCATGAATGGCCAATAGAGTGTGTCTCGAGCCCTGCGAATCGATGCTGATTGTCCAATGTGACAAAGATGGATCTTTCTGATGAATTCACCTCTCAGAGCTCTGGGAACTACAATCTGATTGCCCTTGAATACAATACCATTTTGGACCATTAACTCATGTTTATAGTCCCAGAATTCACAGAGTGAAGTAGGCAACCTGTCCTTTGTAGCTGGCCAACCTTCCTTGATGACTGCTGCTAGTAGTGGAAGTGTGTCGTCTGTAGCAGTTTCCTGGCGAAGTTTTGACAAGCTGTCTTGCGTAATGTTCAAATTGTCCGGTATTTGTATGGAGTCTAACTCGTTGTAGATTTCGTCCGTGGCATATACTTCATCTAGTCGTGATTCTTGAGAATCGTCCGAGAGTTGCATTCTTGATAAAGCATCTGCAAGGTGCATTTTTGATCCACTGATGAACTTGACGTCCAAATTGTAGCGTTGGAGGCGCATCATCATCCGTTGGAGCCTTGTTGGGGCTTTGAGAATTGATTTCTTGAATATAGTCTCCAGCGGTCGGTGGTCCGTTTGTGCCGTTACTTTCCCACAGCCAACAAGGAATTGTGCGAACCTCTCACACGCAAAAAGGATGCTGAGACACTCCTTTTCTATTTGTGCGAAGTTCCGTTCACTGTCTCTCAAGCTTCGTGATGCATAGGCCACTGGTCGTCCATCCTGCATTATCACAGCACCCAATCCTTTTTTTGACGCGTCCGACTGGAGAACGACTTGTTTCTTTGGGTCGAAGTAAGCCAGGACTGGAGATTCTGAGATAACATTTTTTACATGGTCGACGGCTTGTCTTTGTTCGTCTCCAAACACCCACTCTTGATCCTTTTTTGTGAGTAAACGAAGAGGTTCGCAAAGTGCTGACAGATGCGGTACGAATTTTGAAAGGTATGTTGCCATCCCTATGAAGCTCTTCACTTCAGTAACATTTGAAGGGTATTTCATTTGCTTGATTGCTTTTTTAATCGTCGGATCAGCCTGAAGACCTTCCGAGGTGATTATGTGGCCCATGTATCGAACTGACTTTTGCTTTAGCTTAACCTTATTTTTGTTAAATTTCAAGTTGGCTTGCTTGGCTCTGGCGAGCAACTCTTCCAGTACTCGATCATGGTTGCGCGATGCTTCTTCGTCGTTCTTGCCACGCCCAATGATTAGAATATCATCTTGAATGACGATGGTATCTTTGATGCCAGCAAATACCTCATGGAGCCGACACTGGTATATGTCCGTTGAGACGCTTAGACCAAAGGGTAGTCTCAAAAACCGATAACGTCCAAAGGGCGTCCAGAAAGTCGTTAGCTTTGAGCTATTTTCATCTAGCTTTATGTTCCAGAAGCCATCCTTCGTATCCACCACTGAGAAATACCTAGCGCCATTGAGTTCCGGAAGTACGCTCTCGATGGTAGGTATCTCGTACTCCATGCGACGGAGAGCCTGGTTGAGGTACAGAGGGTCAAGGCATAGACGAAGTTTTGTGGGCGTCTTTACAATTACAAGGTTGCTAGTCCAGTCGGTCGGGCCTGTTTCCTTTGCAATGATTTGATTTTTGACCAGCTCGTCTAGCTTTTTCTTAACTTCATCTCGGAGAGGTACGGGAATGCGCCGAGGCTTCTGCTTGACTGGCTGGATGCTTGGATCTATGCTGAGTGTGCACTCGCCTTCGAGACAGCCGATGCCTGAAAATACCTCTTTATATTTTCTTAGGATATCTTCGGCGCTAGTTGCGACCCGTACGAGCTTGACATCTTGCGTGAGCTTCACAAGGCCTAATTTTTCGCAGCTTTCTGCAGAAAGAAGCGGAATTTCATTGCCTCTTCCCGAGCTGTCAATGACCTGGAATACAAGATCACAGATTGCTTCTCTGCTTGCTACTGAAAGCTTCATCTCTCCAATAGGTTTAATTGTACTTCCGCCAAAACAACGGATTGTAGTCTCGCTTGGCTTGACTTTTATATTTTTGCCAAATGCCTTTCTAAGCACGCTCAAGTCCATAACGTTGATGGTTGCGCCACTATCGAGCTGGCACTCAATTGCTTTAACGTGGTCTTTGTACATAAAATCGAGCTTTGTAACCCATCTACGCTTGGTTCTTCCATTTACTGTGTTGAGTGTCTCAAGCTTGAATGCATCGGAGTAGGCGTAAGATTCCTCGCTTACATCGCTTCTGGTGTCTTCCTCCCCTTCAAGTTGCTTCACAGGCCTACGAGACCTTGCTGCTTTGCGGGACTGCTTATTTGCTGACTCGCAGACGGATTCGAAATGATCGTATTTCATGCATCGGCGGCACTGCTTGCCATGAGCGGGGCATGACCGACGATCATGCTTGTGGTATGAGCCACAATATTTGCACCGAACGTCGTTACTCCTCTGTGGGCGGCGATCACTATTTTGAGGACGATCACGCCTTCGGTTGCGACTTACGATTTTGCTTATCTGCTCCGATGTGCCCGAAAATTGAATTGCTTTCATCTGGACACTTGCAAGCTCATTTGCTCGACAGGTTGCTATAGCACTATTTAGGGTTAGCTTGCGATTGCTTATTAGCTGTTTTTTTGTTTCTTCATCCCTAATTCCTAAGACCAGCCGGTCTCTTATCATTTCATCTTCTAAGTCTTTGTAGTCACAAGTAGAACTGAGATGGCGAAGTCTAGCGACATATTGATCAATTTTTTCCGACTCTTTTTGAATAGCAGAACCGAAAACATACCTTTCGTAGATAATATTGACCGCTGGTAGGAAGAACCCGTCAAGAGCTTTTATTATCTCCGAAGTGCTAGCAGATTGAGCAACCGTTAGCTTTAGGTTCTTCAATATCTGCGAAGTTTCACGACCGAGGAGGCATTTCAACGTTGCTACTTGTATGCCGGCTTCCTTCTTATCTAGACCAGACGCGATGATATAATTCTCCCATTCATCTTTGAAAAATGTCCAATTTTCGACAGTATTTCCTTCGGTCGACATTTTCGACGGAAATGGAACGTTTACTGACATGGCCTATGTGGATGGGACAGGCGATTAAGATAAGGTGAACCGACCTAATCAAGATGACTCCACTTGCTACGGACTTTCACAGATTAGACACAAAACACCTGGCACCATGTTTCGTTAACTTATCTTTTGTAATAAGTTAATAAATGTTGATTATTACTACGCTTAATACGAGAGCAGGGAAGGCTATATATAAATTCACCAGAAGCTGGGAACACAGAATGAAATAGTTTATTATCGCATTGATTATTATCATATAAAGTTGTTGTTGTTGTTGCTTTTACCAAACAGTAAGAAAGATTGTAAGGATTGTAAAAAAGAGCTCTATAAATAATATTAATACTGTACCTCCATGCTAACAACACTAATATGTACATAGGTCGCCCTGAAGATGCCCGAATGGGCGAAAGTGCTCGGCCAGCCATTAAAAATCTGGAGAATAAGTCGCCTGGTTTTTCTCCCCCTCACAACCCCTCTACTAAAGGTTTTAGTGATGCCGGCTGGGGTAATTGTGTCATAGAAAGTCACTCATATTCAGGTTGTCGTCCGTCTAGAAAGCTCAATTTGGATTTTATTTGATGATCTAGTAACAGTTTTTGTTCTCTTCAATTTCCCTGCAGTAGTTGTTTGTAAATTATGGTTATGGTGGTTTTTGAAGTAGTATCTGGAATGTTAATATGCACTAAAACTCCCCACCGAAGGAATTACTAAAGTTACGCGGTTCGAACGGACCTTTTCAGGGAATGAATTTCGCAATTAATATTTTATCACCTCTTGGTTGATCTCGATTTTATTGAGCCGTCCGATACTCACCCGATTGTTCGACGTGATCTGCGACGAATGACTACTGATTCGCACGAGACACGTAGCAAGTCCTAGAGCAGAAGTTGCACGAGGAAACGTGCAAATGGTAATTGAACCGTCGAAGGTAGGAAGGTGTTCGAGGCCGAAACGCATATTTTCCACCTCGGCTCGTAAAGTTGCGATGTGGTCACTTGTTATTCAACTGGTGGCGCTCTTTGAAGTGAACTCGCACCGTTCGGTATGGAAAGGTTCTTTAACTTACAGTGTAGCAAGAGCACGTGCAAAAGTGAGCAATTTCTGGCTGTAATCATACAGCTTGGAAAAATTATTTATTAGAACGTACAGCAGTACTTAATTTGCAGTGGATTTTATGGCTACCCTCGTTAATTTCCAACTTCAGTTTATTTTCGTTTCATATTTCGACTCAAAATTATTATTTTCCAATCATTCAGCTTTTATAATTTCCATTTTTCGAACATCTGGTCTCCAAATTCAAATTTTCTTAGTTACAAAAATGCTTAATAAATTCATCCGTACTCGTGCTATCAACGGAGTCGGTTATTTCAAAAATTTAACTAAGATCATACTGTCGAGCCAAAGCCAAAATGTCAACAATCGTTCGATGACTAAACTAATGCAGCGAAGGTTGAAATTCTAATTGTTTGCTTTAGATCGCTCAACATCAAGGTAGATTGCATTATCGTGGAAAATCCATCTGGTGGAAAAATTGCCAACATTGCATAAACTCGATTTCTCCGATGCATAAATTAAAGTAATTATTACTCGGAAACTACTTCTTTCGCGTGCCTTTCAATTTCTATTCATTTTCATTTAATGTTTAGTTTTTTTTGCGTGATGAGGAACAATATTCGTCAGTCACACGAACAGCTCTAGGCGTTTTGATATTAGTTCACAGGTGAGTCGCGTGTTTTTGTATAGTAGAAATTCTTTATTCTATTAGCCCGTTCGAACGACGCTCTCTATCATCGTTCAGCTACATTTTAATACTCAATGCTGCAGAGGGCGTAACATTAGAGGCGAACATGGAACTATTATCTCTTATCGTAAATAATTATTAGAGTCTTATCAAATGTCTCACGATAGCCCACTAACCGTTGACAAATTAAGGACTAATGAATGAAAAATGTTGAATTGTAGAATAGACTTGGAATTCATCTATCGCCTTCATACTGTTCAGTACTATTTTATAGAGGTATGTCATCGCATGGTTTGCAAACAAATGGCTGAATAAAAATCCTCCGGGAAAATCCTCCTATGGAAACGTTCTACTTACCTATTACGTCCACTGACCCGAATAAATGAATATGAAGTATAATGTTATAATACTATTAATATTATATATTGAGGAATATTATTCCATTTTGATTCAAAGTAAGTACAAATCATCTTAAAGTATTATAACCCAAAACAAGAACAAAGACCAGTACAGTTTGGAGGAGTTGGTGGCTTCAAATCAACATCACCTGTTCAAAAATTCAAAAATGCGTTGTAAAAAAATTAATGAAATTCAAATGAATAAAAAGGAGCTTAAAAAAACTACTCGCATACACATATATGATCTACAACAGTTTTCTACAAGATACTATACCTTTCAAAATTAGCCATGAATTTTTTTCCTATTCTTCATTTAATTACGAGCGGCGGAAATTAGCGGGTTGTTTAATTTCCTCGAGTTCTCTTAGCTGAAAAGGTAGGCTATAGATGATATCTTTCGATGTGCTCCAAAAACAGGGTTGAGGAACGGGAATCACGGCTTGATACGTGAAATGAATAGGGTATTTGTCATTTCTGGGGTATCTAAAATATTCTGTGTAAAGTAAGTTAATAGAAGGTGCTTCCTTCCAATACCACGCCTTCCTGGCCACTTGAGCCACAACCAGCAAAACAACAAGCAAGCTTAACCGCTTCATTTTGCAAATAGAAAAATTGATAGCAAAGTGGAGACCGATCAACGAGAAAAACCGGGTATGTAAATGTGATATGTAACGTAACAATGTAAACACTTATCGTTTACAGAAATGTCATCCCCTATGCAAATAATGTGGCTATGCATCTCGAATTGACAATAGACGCTAAATTACTAAGGAAAGCGCAAACTGGGAAGAAAAATTCAAAATTACAATTAGACTCAAAAAATGTACTGGTTAACTGGGAGGTTGTCGAACTTGCCTGTCAATGTTCAGAGGAAAGCAAAACTAGATCATTTACTTAATCTTTGCTTGAGTAATGTAGTCGTTTGACTCTAGAAAATATTGCTAATAGCTTAATATTCCTTTTAACCTTGGTGTAATTAAATTAATTAAAAAGAAAATTAAAACTCACAGGGTATCACACTTCCGTAGAATATACCATTTCTTAGTTTCATTATAAAAAATCTTCTTCATGCTCGTAGAAAGTCGACTGTTGGAGAAAATCGAATGTTTCGTTTGACCGCATTGACAACGTTTCGCCCAAGCGATATTAACGCCCGTTCGAAAAAATACGCTTTCTGAAAATGTCAACATCGCGTCAATCGTCAGCGCCAGTTTTGACAATGATATCGTCAAAACTGTCGAGATCCGATCTTGACGACGGAAATCCGATGGAAACGCGAAGCGGCCAACGTTCGCATCATCAATTTATCGTCCGGCGATCGATACGCCGAAAATCCGAAGCGAAGCGCGTACGTGTAACGAACGTCTGTTCGGATCAGGCCGGGTAGCATGCATAACAAGGAGGAGAACAGCCAAGAGTTAGTCGGTCCTAGCGGTTAGGATTGTAGTGGTTTCGGCGGTGATGGCTGTAGTGGTTCGGTGTGCATGGCATTGCCTCGCTCGGCGCATTGTCTTCGCTGTGAGCTCTCTGCGGACCGCACCACAGGCGCATATCCCTATAGGAAGGTTCTAGTGGTTGTGATGGAACATGAGGACGAAAGAGGGGTGGCTTATGAAATATCGCTCGGACGGGTTGGATGGAACATCCAAGTGCGCGACAGGACGACGGGGGCCTTAATTTGCATGGGACTTCGCCACCGACGCTGCTGCTCCGTCATAATAATTCAACAGCCGAAATCGTCCCATTTCAGGGTCGGGCCGTGTACTGGGATACTCGTTGTCCCCCATGAGAGAAGAGAACTACGGTCAACCGAGTTGTAAGTTATCTTTTTAGTAGAGCGTCGCACATTCGCGTTTGCGACAAAATGGGCTGGACAAACACCATTTTATCCAGGATTAGGATTTTTTTCTCAACTTTATCCGACATTTTATTAGCTACAAGTTAGCTCGCCGGGTTTGTTTCTGAGGCCGGAGGCGATTTTAGCTGCATTATCTCGCCTAGAAGCTATGCGCTCGGGATTTAATGGAAGCTATGAACAAAATAGTAATACGGTTGGGTTTCAATGTGGAATTTGACGTGTTGCTGTGATGGCAATACCAAATGCTCCGGTTCGCGACAGATAATGACAGATGATGAGAGCGTTTTGATGAAAACAACACATTTAAAAACATCGGGATATTTTTTACAATATTTTTCTCTTGCAATAGGCAAAGCCCGTGTCACCAGACTAGAGTTGTACTGAACAGATCTTTCATCGACTAAGAGCAAATGTCATTATACCATTCGCTTGCCGATATTCGCGAATTTCTACAGCACATATTCATTATGCGATAGTGAGCAGCAGATATCGGGTCCTAACTGTTTAATTTTCGTTTGGTTGTCGTCGCATTTGTTGTATTAGAGGGGTTGTGAGGGGGAGAAAAACTAGGCGACTCATTCTCCAGATTTTTAATGGCTGGCCGAGCACTTTCGCCCATTCGGGCATCTTCAGGGCGACGTGGAACCATGAGGTCCACAGCCATTAAAACACAGTCACAGGTCCACAGCCACAGCATTAAAAATCTGGAGAATGAGTCGCCTAGTTTTTCTCCCCCTCACAACCCCTCTACTAACTGTTTGAGCTTTTTTTTGTACATGGATCGAGAAAAAAAAATGGTCACTTCATATTCAAAGGTAAGGAGTTATTATACATGATGAATTTACGAACATTATGCCCCAGATAAATAAGAAATTGGGCTCTTCTAGTCGTAAGAGTTAAAGTGAGACGAGTATTTACAACTTTCTGTTCAATAATGAGTGTACTGGTGTTATGACGTCGTGGATATCATGTACGGTTTTTTTTATCGTAAAGGCGAAGAAGATTGTGCCACTGTGAACACCTAGGCATCAAGGAACGATTTTTGCGAGGAATAACGTGGGCGGTTAGCGAGCATAGTCCTCTTGATGCACCATGCATTATATTAACCTTCATCAATACAGATTGACATTCTCCTGCTTCCCATATTGAAATAGCGTAGTGCAGCGTAGACTGTACTAGATATACATGGACAAGGTATACATGGGCTTCAAGTGCTCCCTCGATACTATTAGCTCAACATTTTTTAATAAAATGTATGTATGTATAATTATATTTATAATTATAATTATAAAATTTCTACTCCTTCAAAAGAAGTATAGGACCTACCCAATATTATACCCAAATACCTGTACGACGTGTGGGGAGGAAGGGAAGGCCATTCTCCCAAAAACCATGGACTAGGTTTTCGTACCATTTTCCTTGAGAGCCATTTAAGTGCTCACCAAGTCCTGTGGGTCTTGAGCCTGCGTGAAGATAATTTACTGGTTTATGCTTCGGATAAAAAGAGCCGTATCGTCTGCAGACAGAAAATATTCTCCCAAATCGGCTACGATGGCTAGATTGATGGAAGTCCTCCTTCAGCCGCTGGAGCTTTTGCAGCAGTATTAATTGCACCCATATTCTTTCTGGAAAAGCAAAATTAACTCATATAAACATTCTTCTATAATATCGTAACAATTATATTCTTCGGGACGGAAAGTGTAGAAAATATTAATCAGAAATTCAGTTCCTACGGAATTCGGTTTCAGATGGAGTTAAATTTGCCTGTAAGAACGGGAGGGACGAAGGGAAAAGGGAGAAGATCCCAGGTCCGTTCAGTTCTGGAACAGTGGAGCGTAATGAAGCGTGACACGGCTGGCTCCCCTTGGCCAACCTTGGACGGTCGAATCTACTCGTCCTCCTCCAGTTCCTAGCCCTCGCCCTTTTCAGTTCTTGTTGGTTCGGTGAGCCACGATCGGTCTCGAAGCAGCCGGTGCCCTAGCAGACAAAACCGGATAGAGAATTCGGGTAGATAGGGACAGGTTCAGTATCATATCCTCAAGGAAGGGTTCGGACCTTTCAAACACGACTAACAGGAATCCCCGTCATCGCCTCTTGTGCGAAAATTAAAGCCCGAAATATCAACTGGTAATCATCACTTTTGTTCGACCTTTCTTCAAACAAAAGCTGGGGAATCGAGGTACAGTTTTCGATTCCAAATGTTAAAAATCAATTAATTAAGTATTCGCGTGAAGCGACAGTTCAAACATTGAGTTGTTAATAATCCGTTTTTAATCGCAGTTATTCGACAATTTTCCCCTCATATTATTCAGCGTACCTACGTCAGAAAAATCACCGACAGTTCTACAGAAAAAGGAAAAAAAAAAAACAAAAAAAAACACCGTTTATTAGCAACGTTGTTAAATTCACTGCTTGTGCTACTGCGCAACTTAAAAGGTGACCCATGATTTCCCAGAATCAGTTTCCCGCAGTAATTATGCAGATTCTACACACTTTGCCGAGCGATTCAGATGGTTATTACATGGAAGTTCGACATAATCTCGTTGCGAAACGATCGGAAAGCATTTGAGGCAATCAATTAAACCGTTTCCGCCACCGCTTACGTTCAACGGCCGCTAATGACCTGTATTAAGCATTCCAGCCCGTCGGTTACGTCTTGATTTCAACCGGACGCTATCGGTTGGTTTAATAGTGTTATTACCTGCCTATTCATTCTCTCCATAAGACGTCTGTCGGTGGATGAATTTGCCGGCCTGCGGTATAACACTGAGCGGACTGCGAGTCATAGGCTTTGCAGGGAAGTTCAATCGCTTTGATGTATAATCAGTTTCGCGTCTATTTAACGTTGAAATCAACTCTCGGCCGTTCGATCTCTTTAGTGTCTGAGGTACTTTGTTATCTGATGATAATAAGGGCGCACGTGGATGTTCATTTCTAGCTAAAGCTGAGCTCTTCAGTGGACTATACTCGTAACGAGCGTTTCATCGGCTGGTAGAACATCACGTGTTTCATCCAGCGCTACCTTTGCCTTCTAAATATGTTGAAATACTGAAGAGAATTTTAGGAGGCTCCAAAGGAAGCTAAAAAATATCTTTATGCTAAAGATGTAACATCATAATTCACTTATGTATAGAAGGCCATTTTTATTCTTACTCAGTGCGGCGGATACGACTCAATTTTTAAAAAAAGCTGTGGTCCCTATGGCTCCACGTCGCCCTGGGGATGCCCAAACGGGCGAAAGTGCTCGGCCAGTGAATTGAGAATACGAGAATGAGTCGCCTAGTTTTTCTTACCCTCACACCCCCTGGAAATTAAAAAAGTAATTTACTGCAAAACTATTGCCAAGCTCTAAGGGAACTCCAAGATTGACATTCACTGAAATGATAGATTATAAAAGTCAGGGGAGAAAAATAATACTTGATATGAGTAGTGGGCTGTATTTACAAGAAATTAAATAATGTCACCTTTTATTGTTAACATAAAGGAGAACCAGTTAAAAGGCGCACCACCGCAAGACCTAACCAAACAGCCATATTAATAGTGCTCAACGCTGATGATGCGTTGATAATTTGTTTTAACAATTTAAAGCGAGTCCAATTGCACCCTGATTTAGTGGATATGTTTTCTACAACACGAGTACTTGACAACGGGGCGAAAAATACTGCTCATGTGCCACCGACTGATAATGAAGTCGAGAGAAAATATATAACGCCCAGAGACGACAACCGGGTGACAAATCACACCCCATCCAACTTCTATTTTCTTCCAATTCCCCTTCAACTTTCAAGACAACCGTCTCTCCAAGGAGCCCTTTCCGAGAGAAAATAATTTCGTTCGTTGAGAGAGAAAAATTAAAAAAAATTACCACATTTGCATTCGCCTTACGTTTTTTGCGTTTGTCATTCTTACAAGGAGAAAGGAAAAGAGCCAACGTAATATCTTTGAAGTGTCGGGTTGGGGGTGGGGTTGATGTGAGAAAATACTCGATTGTAGTCATAATCCTAGCTTAAAGTGCGACTGGGAACTGTGAGCAGCCAGTGGGAGCCATTTCCCACAAGAACTGTAACTAAAATAATGCTCAGTGCATCGTCGTGGCGAGTTAGCTTTGAAGAAAAGTCGCCCAGGGAACGAACGTTCAGTTTAACGTGAGTTGGAAAGAGAAGAAACCTGACTGGGCGGGTAGTGAATTACAAGGCTACTTCTGAATGAGTTTTTTCAACTATAATCGTACAATTTATTTTCATTCCGTTAGGTCCACTTGAATTTCTCAAACATGGTGAAGAGCAGTTATCATTTCATTTGACGATGTTAATTTGGTGAATTTTATTCGTCTCTGAGCACCGCGTTTGCTGCTAATTCGCGTTCATATGAGTGAAATTGCAATTGGTCTGCCACGTTCCAACACAATTCGAGTCGGGCATCGATCATCGAATGTATACTGTAACGATTAAAGATATACTGTAACCACGCTCTGCTACCACGTTTGTAACGACTTATTAAATTTATGCTGCCACAAACGAAAAATAAGGAAAAAATAAAATCGAAAAGATCGAAACAAATTAATTTGATATATTAAATGGATAAATTATAAGAATATCTTCTGGGCAAAAGGTAGAATAAATCATCAAACTAAGGATGAAAAAATGAATTGGGGGAAACGGTCGGAGATCGGCGTAGTGGCGGTCAACGAACCCGGGCGACGGTAACCTGGCTGATACGACGTCTCAAGGCGAACTGAACTCGGCCCCTGACAATTCGCTTGACAATCGTGCCTATTGCCTCGACGTCCATAGTTCGTCGTCGCTGCCAGATCGGTGTTGTCGGAACTAGAACTAGCCGAACTATCTAGTCCGTACGAACTAGTTCTAGTACTTAGCCGTGCTAGCCAGACTCAGCCTGCTGGAGACTGCCGCGCTGTGACCTCGTCACAATACATTTTCTTTATTTTGAACAAATTTCATAGAAAGAAGCTCAATCTCCTCGGATGTTATCTCTCAAATTTTCGATACTTGTCAATTTCGAATCACTCGTTCGCCCAAAAAAGAACCATCATTACAACTCTGTAGTGATTTCCATGAACTAAATATAGCGACCGCTCGTCGATAAAAACGGCGAATAGAAAAAACCTTCCGACATTTGTGTTGTCCCGCTAAGGTTTCACAAAGTGTTCAAGTTGAAACCGGAGGTCTCTCAATCTCTTTCTCCCTTCCACTTTCTTCTGTTCTGTTCTGTTTGGTCGAGCGAAGGCCTCTAACGTTCGTTCCGGTTAATTGGAGAGGTAGTAATCACCGCTCAGCCGTTGGTCGTGCGGCTCCGGTGGCTGTAGTAGTGGTCTAGTGTGGCCAACTGGTCTGATCCTCTTGGTAAAGGATGGCGAAGGCTGGGGATTCCAGTCTCGTTGCGGCCGGGTTTGCCCTTAACTACTTTCGAGTTGCCACCAGCAGCCAACCGATGGCCTCGATGGCTCCCTCTGCTTGGAAACCGATGAACATAGGGAACCGATGGGAACACGGAATCTCAACTGTCGAGCAGAAGGTGGAACGTTCAGCAAGAAAACCCTCCTGAGTCTGAATCGAATGCACATGTGTCTGCTGAAGGTGTGATGACTTGATGAGATACGGAAACCTCTCGCGAAAGTTTATCCCTCGGAGACGGATCTCGGGCGTTGAGCGAGTACTTATCTCTTTCCAACTGAAGAAACTTCATCAAACGGACGTGCTCCGACGAGTTTTCAACTTAGATTAGGCAAGCGAGAGATTCGTCAAGAAATCAAGGCTGAATCACTAGCGAGTGAGATCGAAAAACTTTCAACGAGAAAACAAGACTAACGTAAAAGTATTACCGCAGGTAATTTCAACGTGTCGGGAAATTTTCCGATCGCGAATTTTTCTTTAGGACACCCGAAATTGAGAAAATATTCTTGCAAACGTTTTCACATTATTTATTTCTTCTTTTTTTGCTTTCGCCCTTGACCACCTTTAGAAGGCATTTACTTCCATGTTTACGAAGTAAATGGAAGTATTGTGATCGCCCGAAAAATAGAATTCGGAACGGCGGTAAATTCGGAAGAAAATGTCATAGTACTAATACTCAGAAACGTTTCCAAAACAATTGTCAGCGTGTCTGTGAGTGTTTGCTCGTAGGTCTGTGATCGAAAACTGTTGAAAGTTACCGCACAACTAAACAAGCATAATTAAAATTCAATGAAATTTTCAGAAAATGTTCTCCCAACGAATGCGAAAGTTACCTGATTCCAAATTTTGTAAAACACGTTTGACTTGTCTATTTTGATTTTTACAGGCCATAAGAGTAAATATTTTTCGGCGGTTGTGGTCTTAAATTGTTCGTTCTAGGAAGCAGATGACGCTGGATTTATTTATTTTTTTATTTTTTATTTTTGAACCGAGGTCCTGTCGGAAAAAATTTTCATAGTACTATTATGAATACTGTCCGTCTGTAAATAAAATCGCCATAAACCGCCATATCTCGCTGAAAATAAATGAAACTCAATGAAATTTTCAGGAACTGTTCTCTCAGTAAATGAGCAAAATTAGCTCTTATTGAAATTTGAAAAACACACTGTGCATCTGAGATGTGACGGTTAAAAGTTTTTTCTGTTTCGATTTTTACTTGCTATATAGGATCCTATATTTTCTACGTTTGGCTCTTGAAATGTTTGTTACAGTAAGCAGATTACACCAGATTTTTCGTATATTGGGTCACGCAGTACCTCCACATTACGAGCATTTTTCACGATTTCACTTGGGCCTATTTTGTGTTTTTATTTTTACAGGCCGCAAAACTCAATGTACTTGAATGTTGAAAGCCTTAAAATGTTTCGGATGGCGATTGAAGGATGCCTGATTCTTATCAAGTGGGTCACATACAGTAATTCCACGTTATTGGCATGTTGACAATATTTTGATTATTACAGACCGCAAATATTAATATATTTGAACGCTGGGGGAGTTGAAATTTCCCGATATGACACAGCTGAATATCGCTTGATTTTTATTATTGGGGTTACAGGCGGTAATTCCTCGTAAAACGCATGTTCAGTTATTTCATTTTTATTGGATCACTCTCTGTACTTACAAGGTATGAGCTTTTTCCGCTATTTCGTTTGTGCGTATTTTTTTCACACGCCGCCAGAACTATTATACTCGAACGTTTAAGTTCTTGCGAAGTTTCTTATCACCAGGGTCACACACCGCACTTCCGTTCTAGTCCCACATTGATTGTATTTAGATTTTTATGGACCGCAAAAAATATTACCTATAGTTGGGCGCATAACGTCGAGAAATGTTTGTTAGGCCGATTGAATGACGCTTGGTTTTTATTGTTTGTGTGATACGCCGTACTTTTTCGTGATTCACCTTTTTCGTGCTATTTAGTATTTATTTTATTAATTTTTTTTCTAAAAATGATCTATATTACGGAACCTCTTTATTGCATCGTTAGGCTCATATAATTGAACGGATGTCTCATATATCTTAGAGCCGATCCGCTTCAGACCACGACTTTATCCCCGCTTCACCTTATCATTGTCCTAGGCCTTTAGTGAAAACTCATAGCATTGATTTTGTCTTCAGCCCACAGCAGGCCCACAAATCAATGTGCGGTGGGTGGGAAATGGAGTAAGTGGCCGTGATGGAAGTCCGCGAGACGGACGTTTTTCTCTCGGATTCGTTCAATAAGAAAAGACCACCGGGAAGAAATGGTTGCCAACAGTGCGAATAGCGAAAGAATCTGTTCTGTGTACCACCAAACCCACAACCAGCAACATCTGCCATCATCACGACTACAACCGAGGTCGCTGAATTCTTCTTGCTATGCCGGAGGGCTTCGCCTCTTTTTTTCGACAAGAAAAATGAGAATTGATGTATCGGCTATCAATCAATGTTCGGATGGGGATCCCATCGCTTGAGTAGGCGGAAGAGTGGAAAATGTCTCACCATTTCGTCCCTGCTGTCATTCTACGTGTCGCGACCCAGCTTCGGTTTTGGTGCTGCTTGCAAAAAATTGTACTCCCTTTTCGATCGGGATTTCCATTCAGTTTTTTGTTCTACAGGGCCATTTGTCTCTTTTGAGTTTAACTATGCCTATGGAAGTCTTTCTATCATCGAGAGTATATTTGGCACCAACTCATCTCGTTATATGAGATTCGTTCGCAGAGGTTTTTCAAGTAATATACTAACGAGATTGAAACGCTGCAAATTATTGTACAGTGTTTATCATTCCTCCGCTTCAATAATGGTTTTAGATAACTATCTGTAAAGCAAAATGTTTTAGAAACCGCTTGTTGTACAATCTCTATATCTTTTGTAGCTAAATACTTGACCTATAACGCTCCATTAGTCTGTATCATTGATTATGTTCTTCCGTTTATTTACATACCAATTCTCAATTATTGTACTGTGGTGATTGATTTATGAGACGCCAAAGTAAAGACTTAATTGTTTCGATTGTATTTCAGGTATGTAACACCTGTCTTAATTATGTACTCACATTATGAATTATTATCTCTTTGTTATATTTATAAATAAATGTACGTTTTTCAGAACGCATCATCGCCGCATTTACTGCTAAACAAACCTTATAAAAATATCCTTTTTCTAGAATTATTATTCCAAACATTTGTAAACGTTCCAAAAAAAAAAAAAAAAAAAAAAAAAAATTGGTAGCTACGATATCAAAACCAACTATTGTAATTTAGATCATTTTTATTTTATTAATTTTCAAATTAATATCCAAATTTTCCGCCCATCGGTAAAGTGGAAAAGAGTGTTTTACGACCATTCCAACAAGTATAGAACGATTTTTATAGCTCCAAGAACTCTTGAGTGACACCCTCATGCCGAATTTCTGAAAATCTCCCAAATTCAACACAAAAGCTGCGATAACTCTACGACCAATAAATGTGTAAACCACGCGATGCTCTCGTTCGATTCAGCGTCCAAATATCTATAGAAATTGATGGGAAATACACGTTTTTCTGAAAAGCGTTAGAAAATACGAATTTTCCTCTCCTCGAAATCCCTAAAAAATAACAGTAAAATTGAGTTAGCAATTTGGTTAATGAATTAAGCTATTGTCAGGCTAAGATTTTTGATTTTTGGTGTAAATTTCAAAAATTTAGCTAATAATATTAGCTTATATTCTGTACTATATTATATTATTTACATATTTATTATACTATATTATAGTAGCGACGATTTTTTTAATTGGATTTTCGGATTCTACATGCTTCGAAACGTAAAACATCATTTTGCGGAGTTTTAGAGAAAAAAAAATCCGTGGGTTATTTCAATGGTTTCTTGGTGAATAACAAATCAAAATGCACAGCATTTCCACAAATTTCGCTTGAAATTGAAAAACATTACTTTATTCGCAGATCTTTTGTTTTTCTGATTTCATGACAATCTATTTTTTTTCCTTTTTTAACTATCCGATAATTTTCTACCTGACCATTTCAGCAAATTATATTGCGAGCTTCTCTGGTGCGTTAATTTTACCCTTCGTTTGTGATTCGACGTCCGAACGGTTATGATTAATTTATATAATTTCATACAGCCGAGTAAAGCGGCGGTGGGTGAAACCACTTCCAGTTCCAAAGAACGTAGGTATAGCCACGATTCAGTGCCGGTTGCGGGTTTCTGGTGCAATTTCGCTCGAGCGAGCCAATAGAAAGACTTCCTTCCATGGTCTGCGCGCTGTCTGTGATTGGTGAATTCAGAGCGCCTCTGTGGACAGCTGCGGTCGGCGGCTGCTTCCACATTTCAACCGCAGTGAGAGAGCTAGCCGCCGATAAATCTCCAACTGAACGGTAGCAGTTCTCACGCAGAGGTATTCAGTTGATTGTTTCATACAACGATTGATGTGAATATCGCTATAGAATAAATCGCACGTACAAAGGGTCAATAGAGAAACGGGCCAGTGATGGCTGAAAGTGTATAATTCTTGCATCGTTGATAATGTTCAGAGTCGTATCAATTACCAATATTGTTGGCAGTGTTCGAGATAACTGAGCATCATACGCGGTCGAACGGCTCTAAATTAATTTCTGTCCGCCTTTCACGTTCAAGTGAATAGCGGAACTCAAACACGCCATTCTAGAGAATTGTTGCAATATGAGCGCATATGCGAGCGGAAGTATTCCCGTGCATGTAATGTGAGCTCGCACAGAAACTGTACTGCCAAGCCGCCTGAGGAAAAATTAATTAAACTCCGTTACAACAACGTACACCGCATCTCAATTTGCGCTAGAGGTTGGCGTAAGTCGAAAAGAAAGTTTGCGGTCTCGTTAAACTCACATAACTAGCTAAATTGGCTCTCCCGCCTTCCCGCGGAGTCATTTTTGCACCTCGGCAGCAAAAAAACTAAACGATATCAACTTTCACGTTGTCCCGCATTACCTAACTCCCTTATCGAATGGAAAATTGGATCTCGGAGTCGGTCGCTTTTTCTGCGCAGACAATTATTTCGTCGGTTTCCACTGCAATATCAGGTTACAAAAAAAATCCGCGAGTGTATTGAAGTTGGGGATCGAATGAGACGAGGCCTTCGTAGTTATCTGTATAAGCCAAATAATAATGCGTCCAATGTTGACGATTAGTTTGCTGTACAGTAGCAAAATTATTCTGAGAGCGATTTGTGAGCGGTCTTGGCGAAAATTCCGCTTCATTCCAAGAGAGCACGTGCAACTGCAGTAGAGCTGAATTGAGGAATATTAGAATGTTTTTATAGCAAGAGCGCTGTTGATCAGATGTCTCAATTTTGGACGGCTTCTTAAATGCATCGGCATTTTACGTTCTCGGTAGATTTTTCTGCACGCAAGGACCATCACCAGTCATAAATTTTATGGCTAAAATCCCATCTTCGGGAACCAAAGGCCTTTCACAGATTTTCATAGTCGCCTGAAAGGCATTGCTCCTCTTATCCTTGGACTTCAGCTGACCTCTAAAACCGAATTTAATTTCGATATCCTGATAATTACAGAAATCCATCAATGGCACGTGATTCTCGAAATACTCCTCATTATTATTGTTAGTTCAACTTACTTGATCTGGCTTTTCTCCATTGACCGAAGGACCACCCAGGTTTCTAGCTTACCTAGGAAACTTTTATCGGAAAGAAAAGATATAGGTATGCTAAAGAATTACTGGATCCACTGCCCGATCAAACAACACCAGTTTATTCAGAAAAAGGAACAATAGACAGCCTTAGGTTTAGACCCTCCTAACTTTCCCTAAGTGGCCACCAAAAAGATCGAACTAAAATATTTTCCAGAACAATTTTTTATGACAAATTCTGCGTATTTCTTAACCCGAATAACGACGGAAAGTTCATCAGTCGATTGATTGATTGGTGCTCGAACCCTCGCAAAATTAACACGTGGTCGGCGAGTCGAGGTTAGGGCCCTCGAGTGACCTCCTCCCAAAATCGGACGTAATTTGAGGATGGTTTCAGCTTACCGGATCAAACGCCTGCTGTTGTGGAGGCGCGTTTTCCGTAGATTTTACTCACAGCCACCACTGATATCTCCTCGATTCTGGGTCTCCACAGCTCGAAGAGGGGTCGTCCCAAAAGAGGCCGATAGCAGCTCACGGTCGAACTTGAGAGCGCGGAGAAGTACCACTCGTCCAGGCCAATAATACGACGGCTCGGTTCGAGTCCATCCGGAGAGGTTTCCGTAGAGGAAAAAACAAAATTGAACAGAAATTAATACGTGGAAAATTCAGCAAAGGTGGTGGGAGTTAAAGTTGGTGGTGGTGTTCCATCTCAACGTTTGAGAGCGCTTGCGCATAAATTAAATGGTTTTTAAACAGAAATTAAGACGTGGAAAGCATAGCAAAGGTGGGTGGAATTAAAGTTGGTGGTTAATTAACCAGCACAACGAAGAGGAGGAGACGACATTATTACTACAACCGGTGGTTCACAAAGAAGACGCGTCCATCTTGCCAGCAGTTCAGGATCGCGAAAAACGGTCAGGTGTTGCAGATTCTTGCTGTCTGAATGACGAAGATCCGGGGACTAAATACTTGGAGAATACTTACAATTATTTACAATAATTTATAAGGGTGATAGACAATTTCCAAAGAACAGAATGAATAAATGGTTGAAATACAAAGTTGAGGGAGATTCAGAAGGCACAATGCTACCGCTAGGGGCGACATGAAGACTCAGCCAGGGCTGCGTACAAATTTGCTCCGACGATGCAATCATACTCCCCCGCAATTTGGACGTCAGGCATGGATGTCACTCAACCGAAGTGGGATCAACTTGACTGCAGGACGTTTATAGGTTCCTCGAGCTGTGCGAACCGTCACCACGCGAACCACAGCATCCTGTCCTGGATGCACTGCTGTTATTCGACCGATGGGCCAATGAGTTGGCGAGGAGTCCACGTCGCGCAGCAGCACCAGATCATCAAGACGCAGATTCGGCGCGTGGCGATCCCATTTCTGGCGCGTTTGGAGACTGTGGAGGTATTCGTCCTTCCAGCGAGACCAAAAATGTTGGACACGTTCGCGGACACGTTGCCATCGATTCAGCCGATTTGTAGGTAGGGAGGTGAAATCAGGCTCGGGTAAGGCAGTGATGGGCTGCCCGATGAGGAAATGACCCGGGGTCAATGGGTCAAAGTCGCTAGGGTCGTCCGAGAGGGTCTGCAGAGGCCGAGAGTTCAAGATGCCCTCAATCTTTGTGAAGGCTGTAATCAGCTCAGGTAAGGTGAAGGGTAGATTCCCGAATGTACGGTAAAGAAGATCCTTGACCATCCTGATGCAGACCTCCCAACCGCCACCAAAATGGGGTGAGGAAGGAGGGTTGAAGTTCCATGTGATGCCGTGTGGAGCCGCATGACGCACCAGCTGGTCCCTGGTGTCTTCTTTGTTGAAAAGATCCAAGATTTCTCTCAGGTAGCGATCTGATCCTCGGAAGTTGGTACCACCATCCGAGAGCATCTCCGCTGGCTTGCCGCGGCGCATGATGAAACGGTCCAAGACATCGAGAAATGCCTCTACTGACAGCCCGACAGCCACCTCGAGATGGACCGCCCTTGTTGCCATGCAGAGGAACAAGCATAAATACGACTTCTCTACCGGAGCTCTGCGAAGATTCGACGAACGGCACATAAATGGCCCGGCGAAGTCCACCCCGGTGACGTTGAAGGGACGAACATTGGAGAAGCGCGACTTCGGCAACTGGCCCATAAACGGGATTACATTGGCTTTGGAAAATCGAGTGCATACCAAACACCTTTTCTTCAATAGACGGAGGGATGATTTTGCCCTTGGTATCCAATATTGACGTCGAATCGACGCCAGCAAAGCGGCAGGCCCAACATGGTGGTTCTCAAGGTGGTAGTGATGGAGGATTAAGGTGGTGAAACATGAATTATGCGGTAAAAGTATAGGGTGTCTATGATCGTAGGACAATGGAGCGTTTTCGAGACGGCCACCAACGCGAACAAGGCCGTCCTTGTCCACAAAAATATTGAGTCGTCTCAGCTCTGGTGATAGGCGATTGAAGGGTTTGGTAAAAACCTCTGGATAGAAGCTCTGCTGTAGCCGCTGGATATAACACCGGTTGGTATCCGCAAATTCTTGAGCTGATATTTCTCCGAATCGCCGCAAACATGCCCGCTCGAGAGGAATGCGGACGTTATGAAGGAACCTTTTCACGTAAGCCAGCACGCGGACGAACCGGGGGTAGCTGGAGAAGCGCTTGGGCAGGTCGAGGAACGATGGACTCACAGGTGAGTCAAGTGAGAGGAATACCAGAGCAGCTTTCTTGACCTCTGGAACAGGTTCTAAATCGGCCACCGGTGATTGCGGCCACTGGTTCATATCCCGCTCGCACCAACCAGGGCCCGTCCACCAGAGAGCATGATGTTTCAACGCCGAAGGAGCGACGCCTCGTGAGCCGACGTCGGCGGGATTGTCAACTCCACGAATGTGGCGCCACCAGTCGGCCTCAGTATTGGACAGAATTTGCTGCACTCTATTGCCGACAAAAACCTGGAGTTGATGAGGGGGAATTTTTAACCATGCAAGTACGGTGGAGGAGTCGGTGAAGCAGTAGGTACCCTTGAAGTTCAGGTGGTTCCGGAGATGGTCGAGCGAATGTACTAAACGGCTCACGAGAACAGCGGCGCACAATTCGAGCCGAGGTATGGTGAGCGGTTTCAATGGGGCCAGTTTGGTCTTGGCTTTAAGGACGGTCATTTTGAATTTACCGTCTTCACCTGTGGTGCGAAGGTAGGCGACCGCACAGTAGCCACTGGCCGATGCGTCTCCGAAGACCAGCAGCTCAGCACCGCCACCAGCGGGAGGCAAAGGACGAAGGATGCAGATCCGCGAGAGCTCAGGTAATTCCTCCACAAACTGCAGCCAAGATCGTTGGATATCAGGGGGAAGAGTTTCGTCCCAGTCTACGCCGGCAGTCCAAGTCCGTTGCAAGAGTCGCTTGGCCTGGAAGACAACGGGCGCAAGGTAGCCCAGGGGATCGTACAGGCGCGCGATCGAGGAAAGCAGGATACGTCGGGTGAAACCGGGAGGTGGTGCAGTCACTTCATAGGAGAAGGTATCCGCAGCGGGGTCCCAGTGCATGCCCAATATCTTGGTAGTGGCATCCTCGCCCAGCCGGACCAAACCGTCCCCCTTGGAGGTGGGCTCGAGAAGAGACTGGTGATTCGAACTCCATTTGCCAAGCTCGAAGCCACCCGCGCGTAGCAAACCAACTAACTGACGTTTAATATGCCGAAGATGAGGCAGGGAATCACTGCCCGCGGTTGCATCGTCGATGTACGTGTTACTCAGCAAGACTTGGGCCGCCTCAGGATACTCGGACTGGTGATTGAGGGCGTGCTGGCGAAGAACTCGTTGAGCGAGATACGGGGAGCAGGAGAGGCCGAAGGTGACGGTGTTCAATTCATAGAACTGAAGAGGCTGGTTCGGAGAGTCACGCCAAATCACCTGCAAATATCGACGATCATTCGGGTGCAACCAGATCTGCCGGAACATCTTGACCACGTCGCAGCTGAATACATATCGGTGGACACGGAAGTTCAGAAGTATGTGGGAAATGTCCACTTGCAACTTGGGCCCAGTTAGCAAATGGTCGTTGAGGCTTCCGGTCGCTGTCCGAAAACTCGCGTCAAATACTATGCGTAGTTTCTTGATTCCTCCAACGTCCTTGAAAACCGCATGATGGGGAAGCACATAGCATGGTGGCCGATCAGCTCGGCTCATATGACCAAGCTGCAGGTATTCACTTATCTGGGAACGATATTGAGCAGACAAATCAGAATCTTTGGCCAACCGTGACTCAAGGGACAAGAAGTAGTTCGTAGCTCGCGGCAAGTTGGGAACAATGTTGGGTGGTGAAGTCTTGAAGGGTAGTGATACCACATATCGACCGTCCGAAGAGCGATGATGGGTCTCCCGAAAATGGCGCTCGCACGCCTCATCCTCAGGAGCGGGCACCGGTGAAAAGGAAGGTTCTTCTACTTCCCAAAACTTTTCCATGATTGGCGCCAAACCACGCTGACAGAAGAGCGCGACGGATTGACGTTGCTCCTTTTCCTCGTTGTATCGGCCCATGACGGAAAAGCCAAAAACGGTCGGCAAGAGTCGCGGTCCATCATCTATAAGGACAACGGGTGCGCCGGTCACAACCTCCGGGAAAAGATCTGCTCCGATTAGGAAGGAAACCTGTCCAGGCTGCAGAAAAGTGGCGTCGCTGAGTGCATAGGTGAGGTAAATGTCCCATCGGGGGGATTTCAGCGGGGTCTGTGGTAGCGGAGGCGTGATACACGGTACAACCACCGCTTCTGTTCGCAGAACGGCCTGCGTCTCGTCGGAGAGGAACGTCACCGAAGCGAGTCCCTTAACGTTTTCAAGCGGCGACCCATTGATGCCGGAGATGTGAAGACGTCGCGACCTGATGGGGTAGCCAAGTTGGCGGGCGCAGGATTCGGTCATGAAAGAGAACTGAGAACCGGGATCTAGTATGCCTCGGAACTGGAGAATCCTTCCCTCCTTATCCTTCAGCTTTGCTTGTACGGTACCGAGCAAGACGCCCGACGCATGGGTGGTGGCGCCGCCAACAAATCCAGATGAGCCTGGTATGGCTGGTGGTGGTGGTGATTTCTGGTGGGCGACGCTTTGAAGCTCTGAGGACGCGGTAGGAGAGGTACTGGGAGAAGAAAGGTGAAGATCGGTATGGTGTCTTTTCCCACATATTCGGCACGAGTACGCTGACTTGCACTCAATCGTCGGGTGGTGAACGCTGAGGCAGTTTCGGCATCCCTTGAATTGCCGCAAAAGTTCCACTCTTGCCTGCGGAGTCGCTTCCCTGAAACGGATACACGTAGATATAGTGTGGTTTTGGTGGCATACAGGGCATGATTTTAATTTAGATACAGGTGATGATGCTTGAGCCATAAGTGCTTGTTTAGGCCCAAATCGAGGAGTGAACTTATTCGGTGGTTTAGGCGATATAGGCGCCGACTTGGCCGGTATAGGCCTAGAGGCGGGGGGCGTTGATTGAGTCGAAAAGGTCATGCGTAATACGTGGCACCTATTCTGCACAAACGTTTGCAGGTCTGAAAATTTAGGAAAAGTTATTCCAATGATCGAGGTCTCAAACGCCTCCCTTGTGAAAGGGTCGAGCGAGCGGAGGGCCAACTCACATAATAGATACTCGGAGAGATCTGTAATGGTCAGATTTCTCAAGGAGGCAATGCTTTCGCTAACGTTAGATATGTATGCCTGCAAAGACTCAGCGGTCGGCCTCCCGGTTTGCGGCTGGAAGCTAAGAAATTTATTAAGGTAGGATGACGCCAATTTGCGAGGGTCGTCGTAGGTTTTGAGAAGACATGCCCAAGCCTGATCAAAATTTTCCGAAACTACAGCTACATGTTTGATGGTATCATATGCCGTTCCGGATAGTAGGCCAACCAAGTAATGAAACCTCTCGGCATCGGATATTGAGTTGTCTTCTTTAATGAGAGAAGTGAAAAGTTGCTTAAAGGTAGGCCACTGCCGTATATCGCCATCAAATGGTTTGATATGGATTTTTGGTAAAATGGCCCTAGATGTGGTGGTATTGGAAGCATTATTGGTAGATACATCCAGAGCCGTACTATTATGAAGTGGCCGAGGAGGCGCGCTGGCCGTTATTTGCTGGTGGTAATTATGACATTCGTAATAATAATTTTTGATCTCCCTTAGATAATTTTCATCCTCTGGTGTAGGAAAAAGTGGCTCGATTGGAACGTCATTGAAATCATATAATTCATCCCACTTCAACATAAATTCACGATACAGGTCGGATAGGGTAGCAAACATGCCCCGAAAAATACCTCTCTCTGCCGATGATGAAAGCGCCGCGAATCCTTTTGCGCGAATTGCTTGAATATCCGATCCATAGTTCTTCAAACGTCGTCTAGCCTTCTCATACGATCTCTTAGTCAAAAGCGCCGAATCAGCATTGCCTGTGGGGGTCATTATCACAAATGAGAGACCAAATAATATCAAGAGGGATCCAAAGGGAAAATTTTATCACAACAAATCACAACAGTTGATATAAAGGTCAATGACCTGACTAGTCTCAGCAACAGCTGGATAAGAAAATAAGTGCTTGACAGGTGATATAATACGGCTCAATTCCGTTGAATTTTCCATGGACGGCCAAAATAGACCATATATGTAGTAGAAAAAATACTCGTAATAGTGGTAATATAATGCACAATAATAGATGATTTTTAGTAACTTTAGAACAACACTAAGACGCAAAATTCGAACAACGCATGCAAAAAATATCGAAAATAGATCGAGCACAAATTTCAAAGTATCGAAATGGCTGTATAAAGCGAGAAAAAAAACTGGTGCTTCCCATGGGCAAGTGGATCGCAATTTTTGTTTTTAGAGATTTTATAAGTGGATTAATATCTCCAATAACGCCAGTTCAAAATCCGGCCCGGAGGACCAAAATGTTAGTTCAACTTACTTGATCTGGCTTTTCTCCATTGACCGAAGGACCACCCAGGTTTCTAGCTTACCTAGGAAACTTTTATCGGAAAGAAAAGATATAGGTATGCTAAAGAATTACTGGATCCACTGCCCGATCAAACAACACCAGTTTATTCAGAAAAAGGAACAATAGACAGCCTTAGGTTTAGACCCTCCTAACTTTCCCTAAGTGGCCACCAAAAAGATCGAACTAAAATATTTTCCAGAACAATTTTTTATGACAAATTCTGCGTATTTCTTAACCCGAATAACGACGGAAAGTTCATCAGTCGATTGATTGATTGGTGCTCGAACCCTCGCAAAATTAACACGTGGTCGGCGAGTCGAGGTTAGGGCCCTCGAGTGACCTCCTCCCAAAATCGGACGTAATTTGAGGATGGTTTCAGCTTACCGGATCAAACGCCTGCTGTTGTGGAGGCGCGTTTTCCGTAGATTTTACTCACAGCCACCACTGATATCTCCTCGATTCTGGGTCTCCACAGCTCGAAGAGGGGTCGTCCCAAAAGAGGCCGATAGCAGCTCACGGTCGAACTTGAGAGCGCGGAGAAGTACCACTCGTCCAGGCCAATAATACGACGGCTCGGTTCGAGTCCATCCGGAGAGGTTTCCGTAGAGGAAAAAACAAAATTGAACAGAAATTAATACGTGGAAAATTCAGCAAAGGTGGTGGGAGTTAAAGTTGGTGGTGGTGTTCCATCTCAACGTTTGAGAGCGCTTGCGCATAAATTAAATGGTTTTTAAACAGAAATTAAGACGTGGAAAGCATAGCAAAGGTGGGTGGAATTAAAGTTGGTGGTTAATTAACCAGCACAACGAAGAGGAGGAGACGACATTATTACTACAACCGGTGGTTCACAAAGAAGACGCGTCCATCTTGCCAGCAGTTCAGGATCGCGAAAAACGGTCAGGTGTTGCAGATTCTTGCTGTCTGAATGACGAAGATCCGGGGACTAAATACTTGGAGAATACTTACAATTATTTACAATAATTTATAAGGGTGATAGACAATTTCCAAAGAACAGAATGAATAAATGGTTGAAATACAAAGTTGAGGGAGATTCAGAAGGCACAATGCTACCGCTAGGGGCGACATGAAGACTCAGCCAGGGCTGCGTACAAATTTGCTCCGACGATGCAATCAATTATTATTATTATTCAAATTTATTGAGAGGAGGCCACTAAGCGATTAGAACACTTTTAAATAAATTTTGTTAAATAATCTCTTATTATTCATCCTGTTTCGTCCTGATGAATTGGTGAAGCAACTGCTGATAAAATGATCAATATCGAGTCCCTCGCTTTACTCGGCAGCGAGCGAAGAATTGAATATCTCGCGGGAAAAAAGGGCTCAACTAATCATTAATTTCATGAATAACATGTGCGACCGTTTCGCCGTTGGGCGATGAAAATCCTCACTGCAGTACCATTCATTATACAGTTTGCGAGAAATATTATGAGAGTTATGAGAATAATAGCGATAGAGACGAAATGAGAGAGAAACTGGGGCAGAAAACTGCTTTTGTGAGTTGGACAAATATTTTATTTTGAAAAACTGTTCGCTCGCTTCGCTTCCAAAAAATACTCCTTCCTCTCGTCCCAATAGACGCTCAATACCGCCAATTCCTTATTTTCCACGTCTACCTAACAATTTTTCTCTGAATTCACTGATGTAATTCGGTGAATTTATTATTCTCTGATTCGATTTCCCAAAAAATTGTGCTCGAATTGAATCAACATTATTGTGAAATGAACTATCTGTTATGATAGACTGACGTAACTTCTAGAGCAGAGACGTCGAGGGTGAATTTCATTTCGGCCAAAACAAATTCTCATTAGTCCGTTGCGGGATCTGAAGGATTTGAGGTGAAGCAGAGAGGGCTTTGCCGTAGACTTGAAGCAAACGCTTCGATGCCACTTCATTAAACAGTTCCGCCCTCTGCTAAGCTGATTTGACTCTCCCGAGGGGAATGAAGGAGCACGAGGAAGTTAACAATGAAGAACTTGCGGGTCTGTGGCCTCAGTGTTTTTGCTCTCACCTTTATCATTAGCGAACCTCGGAGTTCAACATAGTAAAATAGAGCGATCGTGCAGAAGGACCTAATATAAAAAAATGTACGTCCAGCGTAACGTTTCTGGAGCCTACTTTGCCATTGCTAGGGGAAGAATAGAAAATTGAAGTGGCAGTAACAATTACGCGATTTAGTGAGGGAAACGTTCAAAATAATGCCCGAGTGAACCGCTTCAAGTTTCGCTGGGATTCCTGGAATTCCTCGCAGTTCTTCGGCACAATTATTCCTCGAAGCTGCGCCAAATTATATTTAGAGGAACAAATAATCTCACTAGAGAAGCGGTCAACCGATAGAGGCTCAAGAGCCGAAAGCTGCGGAAAATGCAAATATACTGGTTGCGGTCTTCCGAGTATCGAAGAATAAGTACCAAACTGGCCGATGTGCTACTCTACACTTCCAGCACCTCACCCTTTCAATATGCGGTTTACCGTGAAGTTTGCAACTCATCAACGGCCGACCACCGCCGAGTGAGGTTCAAAACCTTATTACGTAGCAACTTTGACCAAGCCGGAACACTAACTGATCAAGAACGTATTTCCCTTGCGTTAGAGGTAAAACGATGCTGTTATAGTTCACTTCAAAGGAGGAAAACATTTTGAAGTGTGGAGAAACTTCAGGATTAATATGTTAGTAATGTTGGTAATATTATCAGTTCATAATTGATCGAGTTTCATTTATGATCTTGGAACTTGAATTACAATTATGCAATAACGTTTCGTATCAAGAATGAATTTCTTTCTTTAATACTGAACCAGTCAGACAGAATCTTGCAGTAATTTTCATCATTTTCTCTTCAAATCCGCTCTGTCGCTCCACTAATTTTTAATTTCACTCACACCCTCGTCTGGACTCGTAGACCTTTAGATTATCTCTACGCTGAACTGGGCACTGGAAAAATTCATTTGGACGGGAAATCTCAAGACGTTATTGCATTTTTCGTTTGGAAGAGCAATTCATAATTTGGAATGCGCCTCCCCGTTTTGGGTATCATTGTAATTGGATGCAATGAAGTATATAAGTCATTTCTTTTCCTTAGAAATTACTCTATCCTTTGTCGAATGCTTCGAGTGCTTCAATCCAACTGAATAAATTCTCTTCCATTGGGTTAAATTATTATCACATTGGAAAGGGCATCATGGCCTACTTATTTGGCTATTATAATGATGATTCGTCTGAGGTCAATTGGTTTTACTCAATTCAGGGGTGCCTCAGGTGTTCCCCAAGGGTCTGTCGCTGGGCCTCCCCTGTCGCTCATGCTAATGGGCACAGGATGCAGCGTGCGACATGCGAGCCGTATCAGACACTTCAAAATCCCTCGAGTTTCCCCGGACAATTATATATTTCAGCAGTCATTTATTTTACGCTGTACAGTCGGAGAGGTCCTTAGTTTGAAAACACTATCATCGAATTGCTTCAGCTCGCTGTGAATAAGGAAAGGGAACTGTGAGCATTTTTCATCACGTTTGAAGGCCTGAGATCGTCCGACTTGTTCCGCCTATAGTTCCACAACAAACACTAGGAAACCTATTGGCTTGAATTTTTCTCTAATGTGAGATGACTCAATTCGTTAGCGATTCCCGTTCACTTATTTTCTCACGTTCTCGGAACAACAGTTCTCCGCAATTCCACAAACGACGTCGCATGCATTTTTAAAACGTCACTGTCGTAGCTATTTTCTCCACGTCAAGGGTTTCAGCTGACCTAGTGGCCCGCGGAGATTGGAACCGATAAAACAAGAAGAGGGCGATACCGCTCACCGACCAAAAAGAAGAGAGGATGAAGAAACACGTCGAATTAGGTTCGGGCCGAAGGGAGAGTTGAAGGGAACCAATTCATATTAAATTACCCAATCAGAAAAAGGAAACGCAGCAGTGCACACATTATTCGAAAGGCCAAAATCGAGATAAACCCTTGTAAATTATTCTCTCCCAAGTGAGAGGGAGTCTAATGCATAAACGATAGACCCAAGCCTACGTCACCCTACGAGTCATACGCCATCAATCCGCTCAATAAATTATCGGTTACCGCGAGTAAAAAATACCTAAGACCCTTGAATCCTTTCTCAATTTCCGATGTCACATCTTTTTCCGTATTCCGTAATCCCCCCTGGTCCACCTTGAAAATAGCACTGAGGTTTTCTGGCGCTCGAGGTAGTAAATTATTCGTGCTACGGTGGACACACGTTGCGGCTTATTGTTTGGCTAGCGAGGGTTATTGATTCACACAAATAGTACGTTCCATCATTTACCAGCCGGAGTAAATTTGACTGAAGTCGACTGAAGAAATTTAAAATAATAAAATCATCGTCATAGGAAAAATTTTCACCTAGAATATCGGCAGTCCGATTTATTATGCCTGGAAAAACGTTTGGTCCCCCAAAAATTACTCACTTTGAAATCGAAGAATTTACGGCGTTGGCGTTCAACTTTTACACCGAAGGAGAGCGGAGCTCTGACCACGACTACAGTTGCAACTTGCGATACTTCGTGAAGGTCTGTCGTAAATTTAATAAGCCGTGATGTTGTAACAAGCGAGGGCCTACTAATAAATGTTCCTACTGCCGTCGTAAGTGGGGAACTGAAAAGCAGAACACTTCCTTCCACGTTTCCTCCTGTTCACCACTAGCAGCTCCTTTCTTATTGTCGTATCCTCCAACGGAAGAATGATTACTTTGTAGCGGTGTTGTAGTGTGTACCAAACGACCGCACACTGTAACACATGCTTCATGTCACCAACTTGCAACCGCAACGCCAGCTTCTAAATTCCGCCCGAGAAATTCGGTCCGGAAGTTTCGAAATAAGTTTGAAATGCCAGTTAGAGAACTTTTAAGTGTCTCTAGTTTGTCTCAGTAAGTAGAGCTTTTAGTTTGTGGGAAGTCGCTTCCAAATTTGAAACAGAGAAATATGACGATTTCCTTCTCACCCTATTTCCGCATTGTGGTACCATTTATTTGACGCTGCGTTTTTATTTTGTTTCAGGTGGGTTGAAGCGTGAATCATTCCGACAGGAAGTAAGTCGGCGAATTATTTACCAACGTCAGAGAGAGTGGAGTTATATTTGAAGAGCCTAAATCGGAGAAAATCTTTGTCCGTTAGGTTTGAGCGTTTTCAGCGATGATCTATTCACCGAGAATTGCGAACACGTTTGCTCTGATTAGAGAGCTATCATTCAGCGCATGATTTCTACCTAGACACCTATCGAGATACGCGAGAGAGAAATCGTAATAACAGCGTACACTGCAGCATACCTACGTACCAAGCCATCTCTCTCGCACCGTAATGTTCCTACAATCTTCTTCCACTTGGCCGTTTCCATTCGCCGAGATGCTGAATGCTCGGGCTGAGTCAGTGGAGTCATCTTCATTAAGTCACCCTGTCACGGTCGGCTGGAGAAGAGGTTCGCACTAACAAACTGTTGATCCAAAAAAGCGGTTCGCGAAACACCGACGTCGCTTCTCGAGTACGAAATGCTCGCAGTCACCGCAAGTTTCCACTAATAGACTGAGATGGCAACGTTCCTCGCTAAATTCGAACAACTGTCTCGGCGGATGGAATTCGCCATAAAACATTAAGCGAGAGAGACATTAGAGTGAGTTTCTAATGAAGGAAACCACCTGAACAGAGCGTCACGACGTAATTGGATCTGTCGTCGAGGAATTCGCCATGTTCGGGTCGGCAGAAATCGAGGTACATGGTTTCGATTGTTGCTGGGTACTTAAGAATGGTGAATAGTCTAGTGGAATCGTTGCAAGAGACCATTTCAATATTAAATTCGAGTCGCGATGGAAAAATATTCTTGGCATCCGAAGAATGAAACAGTTGATTATTTTTAGACCAGCTGAACGTCAATAACTTACCTCTATTTTGTAACCAAGATGGGTACCAAAATTTGGTATACCATTTTTATCATTGGTGTCATTATTAAATAATGATTACGAAACCCCAAAATATCAGAAATTGGGCGAAACTGATGGAATTACAAATGCCAATATAAATTTGGATATAATTTCCCACCAAATTTGGTATTTCCTAACTACTAACAACCCAAAGCGTATAAACGTGACTGGAGCAAACTTCCAACGGTCGTGTGTAGCCTAGATGGTCAATGAGTCGAGCAATGTGAGGATGGCATACCGCGAGCGAGGGCGAGACTCCGAGAGAGCAACTCAGACAACCGGGAGAATGCGAAGAGGCAAATATCTGCTCAGTCGAGCTATGCCAGCCGTTTTCCACCATATCAGAGGAGCCTGGAATGGTGAGACTTCACGCATTGCATCGTCCGTTTACTTTTCGCTTCAGTCAAGATGGATCGCTTCTAAACGAGTAGTCCAGGAGCCGAAGTTTGTATTTCTGCCTCATAAACAATCCGTTTGACACTCTGAAAGCGAAGAATCCAATACTTCGACATTTTACTCGTTAGCGTGACGCCTGCGTTTGAACCATTAATTTATCGAGCCGAAAACGTTCAACTACAATAGTACAATGACAAAATTAAGTTGATATGACTAAATTCAAAATTGAAAAATTTTCAAAATTGGTTGTCGTCGCATTTTTTTGTTGTAGAGGGGTTGTGAGGGGGAGAAATACCAGGCGGCTTATTCTCCAGATTTTTAATGGCTGGCAGCGCAACCACAGCTGTGGACCTCATGGTTCCACGTCGCCCTGAAGATGCCCGAATCGGCGAAAGTGCTCAGCCAGCCATTAAAAATCTGGAGAATAAGTCGCCTGGTTTTTCTCCCCCTCACAACTCCTCTATAAATTCAATATGTAAAACGTTAAGTTCAAGACTACTCTCTTCAGTGAAATAAGTTTCCGCTCGTATAGAGGATAAGCTATAATTAAATTGAACGTCTTCAACATTTTTGACGAGCAGCCAACACAACAAAGTATGCTCTCTCGAGTGCTCTCGCGATGTTTAATGTTCGTAGGACGGAATACATTAATATTTCAACGAATTATTCAGCTGCCTAAGGTGCTTTGGTGGGAGCTTTGCTCCAGACTAGTTGGGATTAACTCTTTAGTATGCAACCAGATTTACATCCGACCGCCTCGATCGGAGCAGGCCTAACTCGCCCACGTTTTGAAATATGCGAACTAGGTGAGAAACTATCTGAGGAGTGTTGTAGGTCTGAATTTATCGTATGAGTCGGCTGATTCTTGAAATTTATGACCATTATCTTGCAGTTTTTGATGAATAACTGTAACTTCTGGGAAGGAAGAGCCGTGAATGAGACAAGAAGGGGAAGAGAATGAAAAAAAATCTGGTAGGCCCACATTTGACAGCAAATCTACCTCAAGAAACAAATTAAAAAAAAAAAAAAAAACTTTGAAATCTAACTTCATTACAATTTCAAACACATCACATTTTCAAACATATCGCATTATATTTTTTACACAAACAATTTCTTCAATTTTCCCAAGTTTTTGAAACAATGTTTAGCATCTAAACAAATCAAGTATTTTCTGCGGTGGTATCTTTTCTCATTTATTCTGTTTGTTCTTCAATAGGCTCGTGGAACATAAATTATGCAAAGCGAAGAGACGAGATAAGGCAATGGAAAACAAAGTAAATCGCGACTAGTTTCATCTCGGAAAAAAGGAAGGAAGCCAAGGAGGGAATTCGGGAGGAAGAAATGAAACCGACGTTTCTTTTGTTTTAGAAAGAGCATTCTACTTGTTTTCAGTCTGGGGCGCAGAGCCCCGTGGCAATTTCAAACCTCACGACTCCTTTGGGATTCGAGAGACAAAAGATTAACTCTCATGACTTGAGTGAGATTATTATTTGCGATTACGTTCAAAGAAGCTACGTTTCTTCTGCAGGATTGAATTTTAATTTAACCTGTCCGATCCTGACCTCACGGAGAATCTCGATTCTTTCGAAAAATGAACCCCGTTCACCGCTATTTATTATGAAAAATCTCTCTCTGAAAAAAATTATAGATCTCGACCAATCTCAAAAGACATACCAATAAGCTGTTTTGTCGTATTTGTGTGAATCTATCTGTATTCATTTGTGGATATCCGGACACATGGACGTTTCGAACTAGAATGGCAGGGTCGAGGTTCGCGAAGCTGAGCTCCCCAAATGTGAGTTCGTTTTTGTTATGACTGTTCATAAAATGGGAGATAAGGGAAGTATATGAAAGTTACAGAGGCGAATAAAATTCACGGGGTGTGCTGAATAAAATTCAGACTAGGAAAAAACGTGTACTCTTACATAAACAGTAGAAAGTTAACCATTAGGGTAGGTTATAAAAATAACGGCTAGGCTTGCGTCTGTGGTAGACAATTAATACAACAACTCAACAGTTTCATTAGTTCAAACCCATGTCCTTGTTGCAACTGGAATGGACCAGACACTCTAGAACACTTTATTTGTGCCTGATCTGTATTTTAGAGGTGTATTAATCAGTTTTTTTTTTTTTTTTTAATGTTCTGTGCACAAGGCAAACCTTTGTAATACCTTACGGTTATACAATAAACGATATTTCATTTCATTTCATGAATTTATCTTAATTCTATTTTTTGACAAGCTCGTCTTCTGTGTCCGGTCCGTTGAATTCATTTTAAACGTAGTTGCCATTAGCTGCTAACATGGTTCAACTTTTGTGCGAAACCTGATGAAAAGGGGAGGTTCTCTTATGTAACTGTCACAGGAGAGAAACTCCACTAATTGTTTGCTCCCAGTGCCACTGGTGGAGGAAGATCGAACCAAAGGTTGCTACGGTGACACCGCTTCAACGGCAGAAAGCCCTTAATTTCCTGCATCGCTGGGATATGAAGCTGAGTGCAACGTAGTTTCATCCGTTTTCCGCTAGTCTGTTCGATCATCCATCTCTCTTCCACTCGTCAGGCGACTTTTACGCCCTTTCAATCTGGCCGTTCGTTTTCCGTTTGTCGTCTAATTCCAGTTGGAGGAACACATTTTGAGAAAGTTGTAACGAAGACGTTGCTCGAAAAGTTCATAAATTTTTCAATAGAGACTATCAGCTATGTATATTATTATGTATACGAAAATTTGCACACTATAGATTCCAAGTTGGTTGCAAATGCCATTCAAAGAATCGAAAAAAATTCAAATAAATAAAAAATGAAAGCTAAAATAAAATTTAAAAAATGAAAATTGAAAAATTGAGTACATTTAAGTTATTTTGAAATAGAGGCATTTTAGTTTGTTTCTGGTCATGCTCAGTAACGAACAAGATAATCAATAAGCCTAGATAATCAATTTGTTTTCAAGTTTGTTTAAAATAAATTAACTAAATAACCTTTTAAAAATATTTATCTAAAAACTAAATTTATAATTGTCAAAGCAATCGCCAAACACTAATGATGTCGAGTTTTTCTTTGAAGCATTAATCTTCCTCCGATAAAGCGTTACAGGGGAGAAAAATATAAATATCGTTATGAGAAAATGTATAAATTCAATAACTCCTAGTGAAGCAATCGACTCTTGATTTTTACCGGGAAAATTTAATTTCCCCTTTCAAATATCTATCATCTCACTCCGAAGATAAACTATTTGTTTACACGAGCTTTTGAAGAGGCCAGATCGTTCAAATTGGGCTCTTCTTTGAGTCCGGTCTCTTCAGTATTTTTATTTTCCGTTCGAACAGTCTAACCAATCCGTAAAAAAAGGTAAATCGCCTCCTCAACCGAAGAGGTGATTCTCGGAAAAAAAGCGGAATGAATATTTTTTCAAGCGAACGTCACGGTCGACGAAAGGAACCAATTATTATGACGTAATGAGAAAGTATAATAATACCAGCATTGCCGCCTACCTGAGCCTGTTTCCAGTTATTTCGATTCGTACCACCGTCATCAAACTTCTAGAATAGTCCCTGGTCGACCTTATGGTGCCTGTTTTTTCCCGAACCTCCTTTTTTGGTCGCGAATCAGACTTGAAAAAGGAGATCTCAGCGATATCACATTACGTTACAATCCTTCCATTCCTTTCCTCATCTGACATGGAATTTTCTCAACCCCTAAGCTTGCCCCGCTTTCCTCCGCTTCCCAATCCGCCCCATTTCACCCGCTCCGTCTCAGTTTTCTCTCTTTCATTCTCCGTTACTTTTTCGTCCCCTTTCGTGACTTCAAAGTATCGCAAAGCTCACCGAATAAAAACCCTTTTCTTACGTAAGAAATAATGCGGTAACCAGCGAATAGGATACGAGTTCGTCTCTCTCTTTCCTACTCTGTGCTCTTTGATTACATCGGGATAAACAACTTCTTTGAAACATGCTCTTTCCGTTTCTTTCCCTCTAATATCTTCTGTTACTTTTCCTCTCGTCGAAAATCTGAGAAAAAGACACAGGGAGCCGGTTGGGGCCCTTTTCTGTGTTCCTTACCGTGTACTACCTTGACAAGAAAACTGTATTAGTTCTAACATCTTCCAACGGCCCTCGACTCGTCGACCTTTTAGCGATGAAGATAAAAGGGCTGTTACAAGAGGCAAAAAGACGCAATTTTATAGGAGATACATCCCAAACCCTGGCATAAATTCAATCACGAAATCCCGACGACTTTACGAAAATGTATCTGGATGTGATGGTGGAATTTATAGAGAGAAAATGTGATGATAAGGTTGAACTTGCATACATTTTGAGGCTACGGGAGAGGAAGCAAATAAAGCGATACCACTGCACCTGTGTTCCGATTGACGCGGGATATTTCACCCGTGGAAAAGAAATTCCGGCGGGATATTTTCTCCTCCTGCGGTTGGTACGCAGCTGTTGCAGTAAGCCCGTATTTTCCCTACTTTCTAACTTTTGCTAACGCATTTTAAAGCCACAGTAATAAATTCGTATCCAAATTTAACGTTACTCAACATGTTAGCGGAATAAAACAGCTGATGAAGGAAAAAATTTATTTCTTGATACAATGGAGAATGAACTCAGATTTAAATTAAGGGAAAAGTACAAATCCTCTTACAAAGTGTCGTAAGATTATGACCAAAAACACAATACAGAAGGCCTGAACTACACGAACTAAATATCTTGATTGAGGAGACTAAAATAAATATGACTCGTAGTCCTCAAGAATTAAAAGTTATTTGATATTCACAAAAAATATCGGCTGGAATGTTGATAAAAATATGAAAAATAATAATTGCCCTCAGGCAAAATGGACGACAGATGAAAAGAACGACGAGTCGTAATTAATTTACCTGAATCGCTTCCTTCTCTTTTTGTCGTGGTTTCTGTCGCTCAAACGGGAGCGGATAGGGTTAGAAAAAATGACAGTGCCGCTCGGTTGATTATAGTGTCCGAGATAATAGAATTAGCATTTTTCTCTCTCCGCTGTCGCACACTTGCAAGTAATTTCCTCGGCGTGGAGTAGAAATAAAAAGAGAATTAGCCACTCTCGTAGGCAGCACATTAAAAAATCTCCGTTGCTTTGCTTGCTTTTATTTTTCAACCGCCGTTTCACGATTCATGCGCCGTTTGAAGCAATCGTAGCTGTTCATGCACGCGCGTACGTGTCCGCTTCGATGCTGAAGGAATTTTCTAATTGGCTCTCCATGATTCGCAAGGAATGTGGCGAATAACGCGTATTTCTACTCATTCGGCTCGTAATTGTTTTAACTTGCATACCTGCGCTGATATCATTCTCTCGCCGAAGTATAGTCATCGAGTCACGACAGGGGAATTCAGCTAGTAGGAATATTCAAATTGAACGTTCAAATAATTGAACAGAATGTTCACTTTTCAGAAGTTCCTGGGATATGTAGCGTTCCAATTCACAATTTTCCACGAATGTTATTATAGTGGAATATAGATCCGAAAATTTCCACCAATCACAGCGCGCTATTGTTCAGCTTACGGGAATATAATGAAAAAAATGGTCGGAGCTTCGCCAAAAACTGTTCATGCGAAGAGAAAAGTTCCACGTACAATAAATCCACTCACACGGATGACCGTTCGGTTTCCATAAGTCTGAACAAGAGCAGCATTGCACCGTTATTGAATTCGAACAAGCTGTATTCCAAAGAGCACGGAATTATAGGCTAGAACAAAAGCTTAACAATGCAATGAAAACGATTGGCTATGAGTTATTTTAATACTGCTGATTCTGAACTGAAAACAAAACGAACGAGCGAATGGAGTTATCCTATGAAAATCGTAGTTTCAAATAGGACAAAAAAAATGGACACTGCATTTTTTACGAAGACTCGAAAAGTTTGACTTGTCGAGTGCAATTCAAAATAGCCATATTCGACTGTGAAACTTTGACCTTAGTGATATTTAATTTGGTATTCGTCGCAGGTGCAAATGATGAACGCGACTGCTTGTGAAATAATATATACCTATTGATGTCGCAGAAATATCCTCCAATCGAAATATTTTCTGACAGATTGAATTTCAAAATTTTCCCGACTTCGTAATTCGGCCGTTACATTTGGCCTTTCCAAATCGAAAGGAGAGTAATTTATTCGCCGGATAATGATGACAGACAGATATTCACAGATTAACCGTGACAGGGTCAGTCAGCCAATACGATGGCCGTATCGCGCGAGTTCATTCGGCGAACGATGACTCTCTCGAGGAAATTGACGCGCGATAAGTCACCTGGTCTCTCTTTTGACGGTGATGGCTCTGATTAATCGATCTCCGCCCATTCGGATTTAATTCCTCTTTTGAGCCGAATTAAAACCAACCGCTGTTCGGCAAGTCGCGCGATTCCGAAACCGGTATATTCGAAATGTATACGCTCCCAGAGACAACGATTGAGGGAAGAATGAAATTTTTGGAAATAATTGGGGAGGAAAATTTGAGCCCCGGTATAAATAGGAAAAAGCTTCGGTCCCAGTAGAAAAGAGTAATTCTAATCTTTGCATTTCGAACCTGGTAAGACACCAGCTCTGGGACGAAATGTTCGGCCGTTTGATGGTGAAGGGTTTATTTATTTATTCAGCTCCACGGGCATACAGCCCTACTTATTTCTTTGGAAAAAAACCGTCCACTGGTGTAGATGTAGTACCCAATAGCCGAAAACACCCAATGACCGGAAAATTTACTCATTCTTGGGACTGAGCAAATGAAAATGCTCAATCCGGATAGTTTAACCATCGAATTGATAGAAAAAATCGGAGTGGCGAGCCTGTTTCGGGGATTGAGCATTTTTTGAAAATGTCCTTTAGCCAAATCGAAACCTAAATTTTAAGGGTGCTTTGAGGCGAAAAATTCGTATTTTCTAATGTTTTCCAGAAAAAGGCGTATTTGGTATCAATTTCTATAGATTTTTGGACGCTGAACGAACGAGACCATCGCGGAGTCGATAGCTTTATTGGTTTTCGAGCTATCGTTTTGTGATGAACTTGAGAATATATTCAGAAATTTGGTATAACTCGAGAGTTCTTGGAGCTATAAAGATCGTTCTATGCTCGTTGGAATGGTCGTCAAAAACTCACTTCAGCTGTATCGGAAAAAAATTTAGAAATAAAGTTTCCCCCTATAGTTACCAATCTGTTTTTCGGTGGAAACGTTCACAAAAAATGTTCGGAATAATTACTATCACAAATGGATAGTCTTCTTAAATCAATATTGAAGCGAAAGAATAATAAACCTCTGTAAAATCATTAGCAGCGAATTGATATAAGAAAGTACAAAAAACAATAAATTTATGAGTAATTATGGATATAGTAGCTCTTGAGTGACATCTTGAACTGGCTTAAGGAGCTATAGAAAATGTCAATATTGATGTGGGATACAACCAAATCAATAAAACGAACACGTCATGCACCTGTTGGGAATTTGCATTTCGGACAACCGTGATCGATATTTGGAAGCTGGAATCGCTGATGCCTTTAGAGCGGATTGATTAGCAAAATGCCGATCATGTTCCGTTCGAGATGGTTCCTAGGAATATAATGCTCGACCTCTGAGCTCCCACTCGAAATATACAGCCTTCAGAACATCTAAGCCTCGTCCTTGACTGAAGCAGCGAGTTTAGTTTGCTTATCCCTCAAGCACCATGTTATGATAGTCCCTTTGTGAGAATTGTACTTCGTTAATTATGCCCGTTTTATAATATAAAATATTTGCCACGGACGATTGTACGAAAATATCGAAATCACAGTGAATAATTCGTGAATGAACTTTTTCGAATTTTCGTGAGCGAATTTTTCAGTATTCCTACATGTAGGTTTTTCACAGCGCTTTGATTTTTTTTCATTGAAGTTCCCACAGATATCCTTCGCATTTAGAAGTTACGTACAAAAAAAAAAAAAAAATAAATAAATAAAATTGGCATGTGACAATAAACAAATCTGCATCGCATTTCAATGAGATAACGTGTAAAATTTCAGCTCCATTTGATTATCCGTTTGATGGTGGTAAGTAACAGAAAGATAGATATACTTAATATGAGGGAGTGAATAACAAACGTGTAGACATACCAATTTAATTTAATTTATTTTTATTGATAATAATAAATAAAGCTGTGTATTTTTTTATAGAATCCTGATGAAATTTCTGACTTAATTGGTTGATCAATTGAACCAAACCATCCATTGTTCAGAGAATAGGGATTTTTTAAGTGCCTAGCAAAGGGAGTTGGACAAGGTGAGGGAGTGAAAAATCCATCAATTTTAATTATTTTTAAACCACTTGAAAATTTATTTTGGAGGTAAAACAAAGCCCCCATGGTATAACAAAAGGAGTTGAACAGTCATTATTTTTTTCCAATAACCAGCTCTCATCTGAGTGGTTGAAAATGGATCAGACGTATGATTTACACATTTTCAGAGAATGACCCTTATATACCTGTATAAGGATAAACCTGTCAGTGAAAATTTTGCACCATCCCGAAATTTCAATTAACCAGTAATATACTTCAGAAGCCGGTGATTTTTCTTGTCGTCGGGACCAATTAGAAACTTTGGCCAGGTTTACGCCTACAACGTTATCTCACTGCAGCTTCGCTTCCCCGAGTCCTCTTAGAGGAGTCTTTGATGTTCTTTCAAGTTTCTGCTTCGGACGAGTTAACTCCAAAGTAGAAAGCCAAGGAAGAAGCTCCGGCCAAGCAAATGTTCCCAAGACTCGGGTTAATGAGTGCTTCCGCCAGGTTGAGTTGAGTCCTGGCTGAAGAAAGAAAAAGGTCTTTTAAATACTCACGTCTGGCTTCCAAGATGTTCAGATATTTTCTCCCTCCCTTTACTATCGAGATTGGAAAAAGGAAGAACACATTCTGTTCGGTGGATAGTGTAGAAGTAATTTGAAAACTCCGAAGGGGATGTGAAATCTTTTAGATACGTGAGAGCAGCGGCGACGAATTTTGGAAGAAAAAGGGGGAAAAAATAAAAACAGAGAAAATAAACACTCTTTGATCGCACAAGCGAAAGACAGTAGAGATCGGCATCTGTTTTAATATTTTTCCAAATTAACCGGGTCGCTCTTTTATATCGCGAAACAAACTTGATGCTCCGTCATTTTCGAATCGCAAAATCATCGAAAAGCGTCGACGGAATTTGAAGTTTTCCCTTTCGTTGTACGGCAAATGCGGGACGAAAATAACTGTTCCTTCTCCCTCTAAGATACTTCCGCTCGGGATAACAAGAAAACATGATTAATATAGCGCAAGGCGGCAAAGTCGCGAGAGAAAGGGCTCACGGTTGTTTTCATACGGGCGACCAACAACCAAGATATATATCAGCGAAGCGAAGAACGAGAAGGAGGAAAAAGCTTGAGGAGCGAGGCATGGAGAATAAATTCCTCTTTTCAACGCCTGCTGAGTTATATTCGCACCAGCTGATAAATTAACGAAGCCCCATGTACTTGCATCTGATTAAATCGCAGAATGCTCTACTTTTGAAATGAAAACTTGGTCGATCTCTTGTACTTCGCATATTGGCTATTACGGCTGAAATTAAGCACCGAGCGAAGGAAAATGTGGAGGGAAATACATAGAAAACGTTAATGATTCAGAAAGTACCCCGTTTTTTTTTTTTTTTTTTTTTTTTTTTTTTGGAAACTGGCGTTTGATTTTTGAACGCTGAATCAAATGAAACCGGAACGGAGTCGATGCGATAGTTTTGGAGTTATCGCTTATTGAGACTCAGGTAGTAAAATTTCTGAACTTTTGTGAGCATTTGTGTTTCTTTAGGTTCTTACCAATCACAAATAAAAAATCCTACTCTCTCTATTTTTTTCCGTTGAAACGAGTAAAACTTAATATTTTAATTTCATACAAACTTAGCTGTGTACAATTTTTCTAAAATGTTCGAGGTTGGAGTTGATCAATCGGGGTGATTGATTTAAAATGATTTAAAATTTAAAATTTTAAAAATAAAAAAATAAAAAATATAATAATATCAAAATGATGGTTTAAAAAATTAAGGCGTTAATTTTTTTTTTTTTTTTTTTGAAAGAAAACTTTTTTATTACGGTTGTAATAACTGAAACTGAAAATAACTGAAAGCCGAATTAGCAAGTGGATATTCTTGGTAAACAATTACTTGACTATTATCTCACTCGTGATGATCTTCCTATATGTAATGAAATTAAGCTGATCTATTCGGCACCTTTCGAAGCCCAACTTGATGGCGTCATATAAATCTATTAGATATACTCGATGACCTAGATGGATAGATAGAGAAATGTCAGACGTGATGCAGCGTTGGCTGAAAAAGGCGGAACAAGAGGTCGGTTCTTTATCTCCGTGCGCGTCGAGAGAATGAAAGCCCTATTTTGGGAAAATTAACTTCATTTACGACCACAGAACGGGCCGAGGAGGATCGAGATAGGATATCCTCCAGTTCGGGCTCCATCAATCTGATTAAGGGTTCAGTGGAAGAAGTAGATGGAATCTGAGGAAGAAAGGATCAGAGCTTCTAGGGCCTGACAGACAGCGGATTTCTCCTTTGCGCCGCTGTCCATTCGTGGAACGGAAAGATCACAAAAGGCTTTTCGTTCCTAAAAGGTTTAACGCCCATACCCTTCTACGTTGCTTTGGACGGTACACTATGTTCTGCCGCCTTTTCTTAGCTGTCCATTAAAAAAAGAGCTTCAATTTTTTATTATCCCGTCGCCATCCGATGACGAATATCCCTCAAAACAAATGTTGGCTTCGGTGTGTAACGAGTGTCAAATTGGTACCAAACTTTTCAGCTGCTGAATACATTTTCGGTACGAAATGAAACGCTTTTGATTACAATTTATTACACCTAGTCCAACAGATCCACCCAATTTAGCAAGTCTGTTGTCTATACATCACAGAACCAGGAAAACCTCTTCACAACTGTCTAGTAAATCAAGTCATTTTAGGAAATCAAGCCTATATTTTATTCGTACTCAATTTGGTAAATCGCTGACTTTTTCAGTATATATCCTGGCTGTATCTGGTCTTCGAGTCTCCTTCTAGGAACTCTCCATTCTAGCCATATTACGAATATCTGTGTAATAAGTCTTGACTATCTGGCCTGTCCGGTCTATCTAGTGTATCCCTAGTCTATATAGTCAGTCCGATCAATATAGTCAGTCTACCTGTAGTCTATCTAGTCTATTCTCTTAGTCTATATCCATTATTTAATACATCTGAAGTGACTGGTCTATCTGGTTTCTCATGACCACCCGACATATCTTACAATATTTTACTCAATTTATCTCTGCGGTCTAATTTGTTAAGTCTATTCAGTCAAGTCTCTCTAGTCTACTCGTTCTGTAATATTTATGTACATCCAGTCGGTCTAGTTCATCTAGAACCGACACTTTTACATATATATAATACTCCAGAAAGAGCTATCAAAATCCTACAATTTGGTGTATTTAGTTATATTTTCAAATTATGTCCCAACTGAGCTATCCGCGCCCGAAGAAAACTCAAAACTCGTTTTTTTTTTTTTTTTTTTTTTTTTTTTTTTTACATAAAAGTGGAATATATTATCACGAAAACCAAAAATAATTAGGTACTGTCCTCTATTATTTTTAATCGATTTTAAATTAAATTTCCTCAATTTACCTACACAGAATCTATTTTTTCGAAATTCGCGAACGTGACATAAAAAAATTGCGAAGTTGAAACTCCGAAAGTATGATAATCGAAAAAAATTCAAAAAATATTATTAATTGTTAGGATTTGATTGTTTTCATTTTAAATTCGAATTCTACGTCTGATTTCCTAAAGGAATCATTAATTAATCAAGTTTGAACAAAGCTGTATTTACTACGAATTTTCAAAGTTGAAAAACGTACAAGTAGTCATACTAAAAATATGGAAAATAAAAAGTTGTCGTCAAATTTCCGTCGTTTTGACTTCAAATTCGGATTCAGCGTTCAATTTCCTAAATGAATAGCTGGAAAACGAATATTTGATTTTTCATCCTTACCGCTGCCAGCGGAGCTCGAAGTTTCGGCCGGTGAAAAACCCGATTTACGGAAAATAATTTCTGTGGCGCTGTATGAATTTTTTTCACCAAATTTTTTGCTATGTACGTGTGTAAGGCGTTCGAATGAAGACTCCTGCATATTAAAACAATTGATTCACATAGATTTTGGCCCTGAAAAGCACGGTTAAAGGTCGATTTTCGAGAGTTCAAAAACCGATTTTTTTGGACCAGTTGCAGATTTTTCCGGGATTTGAAAAAAATCACGAAAATACATCTTGATAAGATATAACTTTCCTAAAAATTTCAGATTTTTATCTCTGTTGTAAGAGGAGAAAAAAATCGTTAACTGATCGGTTGACAAAAATCGCAGGGGTACCCCTTGGATTTTTCGCGAAACATTTTTTGAACTCGATTTCGCTCAAATTCAGCATAATGAGGGTTGATGGTGTGTATAACAATAATATATGGTTCATTATTTGTTACTTTCGCACTAAATAGATGAAAAGAACGTTTGAAGTTGAAAAATGCGATGTTTTCGATCAAGACTATCAAGTCTATCTTGTCTACCCATTTTGCCCTATATCCTTCTGGTCTAACCAGTCTAATGTTTTTAGCCCATCTAGTTTATGTAGTCAGTTTGATCAGTCTATCTACTCTATCCAGATGTTCTAAGGGGATACTAGAGATAGGGTTTCTAAGCAATTTTCTTAGTCTACTATATCTCGTTCTATCTCCGATTTGTAAACTGACTCTTAGTCTATCTTTTATCTGTTATTATTAAGTTCTAAGCATGGCTGAACTGAACAAAGAAGGTTGTTCTGTTTAAGCATTCTACTCAGAATAAATCTCGTTCACCATTTAGTCAACTGACTATCCAGTCTATCTGTACTACTCATTCTGCTTACGTCCATCTGGTCTATCCGCTCTATGTGACGTTTTGTCTGTCAAATCTTATGATCTTCGATTTGTCTAGTCCATTTAGTTCAGTCCATCTGGTTTCTTTAACCTATCAAGTTTTGTCTATTCGATCTTGATTGCTCTGTCGAGCCTTTCGGGTAGTCTAGATTGTGAGCTTCGTTGTGGGAATTTTATTCTTACTAACCAACAGTCTAGTCTAACCGAGGAGACTTCATCTCTCTCTCCCACGCAGCTGATGCTCATCGTGCGGGCAAGCTTCCTCGCTCTTCCTTTCGCCTCCGATTCTCCTCAGGGCAGAGTTTTAATTAGGGAATAAGTTCGGAAGAGGCGCCGAGTCTTAGTAATTAATAAAGGGAACTGCTTAGGCGCCGACGAGTAAAGAAACGTGCGGCCAGTGCCGAAAAGGCGGCGCCGAACTAAGAACGGCCGAGATGGTTACCAGAAGGAAACTTCCAAAGAAGGGATAGAAGGTTATCAACTCGAAAGGGGAACGGCGAAGAGTGGGGGAATATTAAGGGGAAGAGGCTAGGCTGAGTTGATTGCTCAAAGCTAGAGAAATTCCACGGCCACTTCGCACGTTCCTTATTTTCGTCTTCCTCATCTTCGTCGGTTTTCCTATATTCAATCCGGCACCGCGTTCATCCAATTCGCCGAAATTCGGAAGGCGAGGGAATTTTCCGTCTCGAAAAGAATCGATTTGGGAAGATTTTTGCGAAAAAACAGTGTTCTACGTACAACATATAATGTTACTCAATTACTCAATTTTTAGCACAAAAATCTACTTTCACTCTCATATTAAAGATTGAATAGATTCTGGAAGGTTTTATAAGAAAACTGAACGATATGGTTCTCTACTCGTTTCCCTCTCACCAAATCGGTTCTCTGTCATTTCAAGCTAGCTCAAATGCGCTTAAATGCATTCACGCGAAACGTGTATTTATTTACTTTAGAAATAGGAGGTACCAACGATTGATCGTGGAGCGTGATTCTATGGTAATAATCTGAGAAATTTCCGCCTTACGTTTTGAATAGTCGAGCGTTTCTACGTACGCTGAACGCTCATCCCATACCTCAAAGTAAGGGCCATAGGCTTGAATGTACGAACGTAAGTTCTAGCATATGACCACTCTGTCTACGTCGAGCCGGCCATCGTTGTCGCATGAAGAGCCGAAAATGGCCCAGCGGGATATTTCACTAGCGTAAACGGCAGTCGGCAGAGCACCCGCAGGGTCAGTTTAGGGTGCTACGTATAAGGGTATAGCGAATGGTGTTAGAGGATGCAGGGTACGGGGTAGCTACGGAACTGCGATAAGAGGAGAAATACGACGTCGCGGGAGCGGTGTAAATGTTGTTGCGTGGATGGATGTTATAGCCGAACAGGCAGAACCTGCTCTCCTCAGAACTCCCCCGTCAACAGCTGGGAAAATCGTCCCGTTCTTGGTGAAAACCGAAAGTTATTCGTAAAACGATAATTATTTTTCACGTACCGAAGTCCGACTTTTGGAAATTCCGAGGGATTATTATGTAAAACGAGAATCTGAGAAGCTTTTTTGGATATCTTTAGAGCAAAATTACGTACAGGAATTACCATAAATAATTCATACAGGAATTCCAAAATCATCAGAATTTACCGCCTTGTTCTATTACCCATGACTCGTCTCTGCTCCATTTTCGCGCATAATATGGGCTACTCCGACAAAGCTATGGCTCATCGGTTCTAGGCATCGAACCGTAAAGCCCTCGGCCCAGGCAGGTTTTTGTGATGGTTGTAAAATAAATATAAAGGTCGGGCGGACATCAAAACCAACGACACCGTCAAAGAAGTGTGGCGAAGTATGCGATCAATTACCGGTCCAATGGTTCAGGGAGGTTTGCGTCCATTCCAAAAAACTGGGTTCTCGCCCTATCGAGCAGAATTTTCATTTTCTGAGAAACATCCGAAAATAATCGCTACTGTTGGCCGAAAGAATGAAATACATAGAACTTTTCATCATTGACCAAAGATAAATAGTGGAGTCAAAATTATTTGGCACTGTTGGCTTCGAATTTTTCCAAGCCGAACCAAAAATATAGAACAAAAACCTGACCGACCAAAAAATTAAGATTCAAAAATAAAGAGTAACGAGGCGACCTCTTCTCCATTCTTTTTTATTATCCAGCCGAGTACTTTCGCCCGTTCGGGCTTCTTCAGGGCATTATAGGACCAAGGGTACCTATGGCCATAGGTACCCTTGGTCCTATAATGCCCTGAAGAAGCCCGAACGGGCGAAAGTACTCGGCTGGATAATAAAAAAGAATGGAGAAGAGGTCGCCTCGTTTTTCTCCCCCTCAACCTACAAAAAGAAGTAATGCGACCACCTGGAGAAGAAAAATAAAGAGTAGAGAGTCAAATCTGTTTGGCGCTGTCAGCTTTGAATTTTTCATATCCCAATTTCGGTAATATTAGAATCGAATTGAAGACAATTTTCGAAATCAATCGGCTTTTGAGCTATACTATAATTTAAGTTTATTGGGCACATTATGCCCGTAAAAATGTAAAATAAATAAATAAATAAATAAATAAATATACATCTAGCCGACTTCTTGCCACGTAATTTGCAGTTTCTACAATCAATTCCAGTTTTCGGCGATGTATCCATACTTTCTGGCACCCTTAGCTGTTCCAATTAGTCTCAACGAGCGAGTTCAAGTATAAAATCTCGCTTAATGACCGCTGGCGAACAATCGATTTCACGATTCCCCAGAGATGGTTCGTCTCACCTTGCGGTTCGCCATCTGTTCCTGCATCTCTGCACCGCTGCATCTTAAATGCTCTCCCAGGTAAGGCCTTCTAAGTACGGCGTATCTTGGCTAATTCCAGATTAGGGCGGAGGCAATGGAGGAAATTGGCCGAGTTCCAATCAGTTCTTGATTACATAGTTTCTGTACGAGTGGCAGAGCAGTATTGGAAGGGTATGAGAACGAACAGAGCATCATGATTTGAATTTTGAAACATATCCATCATCGCGCAGCCCAAGAAGGATAGTGGAAAGAGTGAAGAGCAAGCAAACCTTTACGTAAGTAGGTAAACAATTTTCACCTAAGAAAAGAAAACTTTTTAATCTCTTAGGAAAGCGTTTTGGAAGAATTTCACGGTTCAGAATTGATTTGTGGACAGAAGCAAAAATATCGAGATAAAGTTTGGACATGAACTTCCCATTTAGGGCGAAATTATTCTTACTTTTATTCATACCTCATTAAGTTGTACACTCCTCGGCCCTGAAGTCACTAAAAATTGAACGTGGCGACGCATTCTCCTGAAGTGATATTTAGCAGATGAAAATCAATGATTCGGAATCGTCTTCATGCTCGGTAAAACCGCCCTTAGCCACCCATCTCTCAACACTTTCCTTTTCCACGAGATCGCTCCATTTTCAAGAGAGAAAATGCAATTTTTCCACCGGAACAACTGAAGCGGTTTTTCGGGAAGCAGTGAAAAGTTTTTCGACGGATAGCCCGAAAAGGGGCAGCCAACCAGCAACGCGGAGATAACCTTTTTCAGACGAGTTGTGAAGGGTGCAAATCACCGAAAGCAGCAAGTCGACTAGTCGGGGAAGCAGGAACGGCTAACCGTAGCAGGGGCCAAGGGTTCCAAAAGCATGGTAATGATGTCGTAGATTTGCTAGAACGACGAGACTGCGGTTCGTATCGTGGAAACCGTAGCGAGCTATTGAGCAGAACAGGAGCATACCTCTTTCCTGGTAGTTGGTTAGATGAACAGCGTCCGGATGGATTTTTCAGGAGGCATCGAAAAAAAGTGAATTCATCTTTTTCCACCGACCATTTTTTCTTCTAACTACTTATGAACAGAACTTACTGTTCAGAACTGAGAGACGGGAATAACAATTATAAGATTGTTAGAACGCTTTAGTGATAAATAAACTCGGTAAGTGACTAAGAAATTCGAAACTTACTCAAAAAATGATAAACGAATACTTGCACGAAAATAATACAAAACCAGAATAACAAACAATGACAAACAGAGATTTTTAAACAGGAGGTTCATATTCTTGTTCTGATTAGCTGTCAGCAACGAAGGGCTCAATGGTGAGCATAAAATACTTCACAATAAAAAATATCCTACAATATGTTGTAAAGCCAGGTGAGAATGCTATATAGAACAAAATGATAGATTCAATATGAACCACAATATTTCAATATTAAAGGTAATAATAATAATAAATTGTAATAACTACAAAAAGGCAGAAAAATGGAAAGAAGGAGGACTCTGGTTCATGCGACAGAAGGATTGAAGCAGGTCAGAAGGAATGGAATCGGTCAGTATCCATTTGGCAATATGGTTCCAGTGGTTGGCAGTCTGTCTGTGGTCAAAGCGACAAATAAAGCTGCTACATCTCTGTAAAAATGATTATATTGAGTCAAAATGTTCTCCATGTGAGTGAAAAATGAGCATTTTCCGGATTTTGGATGACACCCAATACTTCAGAGATATAGGAATCTTTGGATATTATTATTTTGACTATACTTATGGTCATGGAAAACAATATTTTTAAACATTGAGGTCTTAAAGGTTCGTTATAGCTAGCAGATGACGCGTGATTCGCATTTTCCATTATTTTATTTTCTTTGTGGATCTCATGGCTAGTTTTTCAGTGCCATAATGCGGCTTTCGAATGAATTTCTTGATCTGTGCGATCTATGCGTACCACTGGTTTGAATTTATGAAATATACCCGATATTTCTTGATGATTTATCACTGGCCACGTGGTGATTTTTTTCGAACCTCATGGCGCGGGTAAACCAGAAACAAAATCGGCTAACAATTTGTTCAATCCTCTTTGGTTTTGTTCCTATTAATCATCAGTTTGTGTTCCTCTTTCTTTCCGTTGATAATTAGTCGAGTTTCGAGCTTTCAATTATATTTTCCCTCCGGCGATAGATGAGGGTGAGGAGCTGTGAAATAAAGCTCGATGGAGATGGAGATTTTTTTCTTCAGAAAATAATGACGGTAACGATGGCGATGAAGAGTGAAGAAAATGCGGAAACGGAGAGGGGAGATGGATTTAATGAATGCTCTGCTGAACTCGTTCATCCTCTGAAACAGAAAGCGATGGAAACGCAAGAGAAGTAGAACGTCGGAAAAGTACGGCGGAGTCGGTTCTGAAAGAAAGATGGGAATAAAGAGGAAAAATTGTCACTTCTGCAATTTTAATGCCCTTTCAAGTTTAATTTGCAATCAGTTCATCCCCGAAAGATCCCGAGTTGAATGTTGGCCAATTCCTGATTTGAGGTTCCCCTCTGCGCCCGTCAAATTTTAACACGCTCGCATCGTAAAACATATCCAAGTATCAACCTTTTCTTCTCTCACAATAGGCTATCTCTGTACGATTACTTCGGACCATTAATGCACCAATGAGTCGTCAAAGTGATTAAGCTAAATCCTCCATTGTGCTTACTATGAAATGGCGGAACTACAGTTGTCATTTTATCTGATTCCATTTGGTAACCGACGGTAGAAAATAAGTGGGCCGACTGTAACGCGAGTGTTTCAAAGAGCTTTAAAAGCTTCACTCTCATGTGGTACAAGTACACAAAGGATAGCAGAGATAAGTATCTAGGAACGGCAATACTTGGAGTAACGTGAAAGGAAAAACCAAGTGTTCTGCTATCATCGGCCATTAGCGTTACACAATAAAACCGCCCATAATATTTCTATGTGCTTTCGCTGCTGATGCTGCCATCGTGATCGTCGCCTCGTTCCATTGCATTCACTCGGCATCCCTTGTTTTCTGTTCCGACCTCAATTTCATTTGTTTCTTCACCCGAGTGGTTTTCGTGTTATTGTCTTCAGAAAACATTAGGTTTCGGACTAGATGGTCGCGACTAGATATCTGTAGAATGAATAAATCATACGTTCCATCTCAGTTATCTGCAGAATTGTTGAACTGCTTCCCCAATTCTGACCAGTGGATTAAGGTAAATCAAGGCTGAAAACCAATAGAGATGATTCACAAAATTATAACCTATTATAGATTATGACATAATAGATTATAATTATCATTATTCGTTTGAACGGCACCAGATCCTTTAAACTTTCATGTTTACGTAGTAAACATTTGTAAACATTGTTAACATGAATACGTATTACATAGTATTCAGGTAGTATATATATACGTAATACGTTTGTAAAAATAGTAACCGTGAACACAAATTCGAAACGGAGGTGAATTCAAAAACTTTTTTCATAGCATTTTACTGGGAAACACTTAACTGTCGGTGTGTCTGAGGTCAAAAATGACATAAATCGTCATATATAATATGTCCGTGAAAAGGGAATGAAACTCAATGAAATTTTCAGAGAATATTATCCTAGTAAATTAGCAAAATTAGCCATTTCCGGATTTTGGATAACACACAGTACTTCCGAGTTATACCCACTCAACATTTTTGCTGTTTTGATTTTTACAGGCTGGTAGAGTAATATTTTTAATCGTTTGTGGTCTTGAAATGTTCATTAAAGAGCGGATGATGCTTGATTTTTAGTATATTGGGTCACACACCGTACTTACGCTTTATGAGATTTACTGGAGGTTCATAACAATTATCCCATTTTTCAAACTTGGCTTGCATTGGTATGTTAGGCTCACATAAGTACTGCCCTTCCACATTGTTAACGTAATTCATGCATTTTTCTATTTTTTAGGTTCTCCTAGCCAGTTTTTCAATAACAGTTGTACTTGGAGCAATAACGTTGCGCATGGGAGTACTGTGTGATCTATGAATCTGTTTTAATATTCTGTTGAAAGTGTTTTGCTGTGTGGATGGAAAATCCTGGCCAAAAATTCACACGTCACTATTTAAGTTTCCTTTATCGTCAATAATAGAGCCACCACACAGTAGTTAATAGCGAAATTACCAGTTATGTCGTGGTAGGAGTTACCACTGATCTCATCCTTCAGTCACTCATTCCAGTGCATGGAATACAACATTAGTATTACTTGCTTCAGTGGTCAAACGTAGTGGCCGTCGTGGAATACTTCAAGTTCTACTATGAAATCAGTTTCTCCCTTTTCTGCGCTTCAGTCCTGCTTCTCCCATTTTTCCCGACCAGCGTTTTCATCAGAAGTGGACGCATTTGCGGATATTGTTTCTTGGGCTCAGAGATTCCCCAAGTCCGACACTGAATAACAGCGCCTGAAAGTTTTTGATTAATCCCCTATCTTGCTAGAATGTCAAAAAAGTCTTCCAACAAAAAAAGCGACAGTTCTGGCAGGATAGCCAGTTTTCGGTGAGTAGTCGAACTAGAATGTTTACACAGCATTCCGATTGTTTTGCCTCAGAAATGCTTTTTAAGGTTTGGTCGATAGGAAAACGACAGACGGGCGTGAAGAATCCAAAGGAAGGAAGCTATGGGCAGTTTGATATCTGTGTGAGAGTGAAGTGTCAAGACAGCTATCGCTGTGTTCGTGCTAGTCTGAGAGGTTCCAAGGGCGAAAAATGTTCTGTCTGGTCGAAAGATGGTAAACTGGATGATTGGAACGGAATGTGATGGAGCGGTATGGAGAGCTGGCGGCATCTCAGAGAAAAGGGTTTGGCAGCAGAAGTCGAAGAATCTCTCCAGCGGTAATGTCGGCCATGTTTTCCTCGCTTCGCCCCTTTAGGCTTTCGCCATTCACGGAAGGTCGTCTTCGCTTTCTTTCCATCTTACCACCGGTTGGTTCTCTTTAAGAATATGAACAAACTCTTAGGTAAATATTTTCCCATCGTTCCTTCTCTTCTTGTAGGCTTTTGAATTTGTTTTCCATCCCAGCCAAACCTTTGGAGTTCACCTTTGCCTTTCCATCCCGTTCCATTGAATTCCCGGCCAATTACGAGCGGTTTTACTGAACCTCTCTCCGTAGCAACGGGCGACCGTTTATTTCTACCTCGCTTTTCTACGTTCCACTCACGTGCGACGGTGGCAAAAACACGCAGGAGGAAAATTGAAATATCAAGAAAAAGGTGAAAGAGGTGATCTCGAGGTGAAGGGAAGACCGACATATTCTATATTTCTGTACGAACATGCATCAATCGAGTTTCCCCGCAGCGTGCAAATTCTTTCCGTTCAACAAAGATCGTCGGTTGTCGAGTTGGCTCTTCGTTTACGGAATACGAGAGGCGCTATTCAGAGATCCAGGACCGCTATGTTGTTTGAGGTATTTCCTGACCGACCTATGAAAACAACTCCTCTATTCAGTCTCCACTTGCGAACTGCATATGGAATTGGATTTCCCCAGGAAGTGTAATAGGTTTCTGAAAATGGGTTTTCTTCATGTCGTATAGAATCTGAACCCTTGAATTGGTTGTATTCGCGGTCGCATCGTCGCTAACTGAAAATGTAATGAGGTCTTCCCTTGACGTGCTTGAACCCAATGCAAAAGCTTTGATAAATCCACTTCAACAGAATAAAGGGACCCTGATCGAATAATTATGGCTATCGATTCGGAAAGGAAGCACTGCCAATTCAATTATAATAAAAACTGACTGATATGAAGGGAAGGTTGAGGTCCATTCTAACCTGCTTCATAACCTTCGCTCCTTATTCTTCTTCCAAGGCGAAACTCATTGGCTGTGGTGCACACTGATTTCGATTTAACCCAATGTCGCACGATTCAATACCTCCAAACATATTAAATAATTCCCCTAGCGGCTCAATCCTGCGTCGCTGAAGGAACGTTCCACGCCTAAACTGTTTAATTTCAAAGTCTTTCCCACGAAAACATTCATCTAAATGGATCAAGAGAGGGCGAAATAATACAGACGAATAACCGCCATCGGGGGAAGTTACGTTCGAAGGAGCAAGTTTGAATTAGATTAAACCCTTTTGATGGAGCACCTAACGAATGGAAACCGTTGTGAAGTTCGTATGTGGTGAGCAATACTGAAATGGAAACAACCGCTTTCCGATTCCATTAATACAGGTTAGGTTAATATCAAACGGTCAGATAAAATGCAAAATAATTCAATTCTGGTAAGTAATATTCTCGTTCAATAATATGGTGAAAAATTTGTTCAGTGAAATAATGAACCGAAGAATTTATCGAAACTTAGCTCGTCGCTAAACACTATAGCTCAACACTGGTGAGTTCCACTGAAGGAAATTGAGACGCGAAAAAAATATTCACTCTCTCGAACGATATCTATCTTGAACGTCAGCCAAAGACCGTAGATCGTATAGACAGAGATAAATAATTTCAAATTAACTACTACACTCTTAGTATTTTTTTGGCACGAAATTCAACTCTCTCGATTGAATCTATCGCTTTAAAATAGTAACGTCCCTACGAATAAATCGAACTAAACTCAGTTCAGAACTGATGTATAATTCAGGTTGCTTCCAGAAATGAAACTGAGGTCGGAGAATGGAAAATGGAACGTATCTCACTGAGCATACATTTCTTTCGGCGAACGTTACCATCAATCGATTCCATTTTTTTCAACCTTCTAGCCATTTTTTTTTTTTTTTTTTAATGTCCTCGATATACTACACGGTTTCTATCGGTTTTTGGTTCTGGGACACGTTACTCTTCATGACCAAAGACAATTGCATATTACCGAGCCGTGGACAAGCTGCGGATCGGCACTAAAGGGCGGTCAGGCGTGAAACGCTGGACGATTCAATCAGATCAGCCGGTGGAAGTTTTCTAACAGCACTGTCAGCCAATGTCAGCCATCCGGATAGGATGCGCTTCGTTGTAAGGAAGGAGGGAGAGATGAGAGAGAGTGAGAGAAAACTCGTGCGAGTGGAAGCTGATACGAAAAGTTAGCCACGGGCTCTGCTCGCAGTATCGCGCAAGTTCGCCATCCGCTAGAAAGTTGGAAAAGCGAAAGAGACAATTTTCAGGAAGTGAAGATAGCAGGACAGGATTGGACAGGTTGTGATGGGGATTCTCCACGGTTATACAAGCATGGAGGATTGCATAGGATCTACCTACGTGTCACGTGTCTCTCTCGCTCTTCGTGCCATGAACTGTTACACAACACAAGGGAAATTCCCCTTCTCTCTCCGGCTGAGATGACGTTAATGCCGCTTTGTGCTCTTAGTGTTATCAGGAGGTATACGGTAGATTAGCCACATAGCCGAGGCAAGGATGGCCATCCCTTTGTAGGAGATTCCACCGAATGTGCCCGCTATAGGAATCTGTTTCCTATACAGTGCTGCCACTGCTAGCCAACAGTCGCACGGTTGTTAGCAACGCTTACGGCTCGCTTCATTTTGTAAGCATTCAATGCTGCCTACGCAATCGTTCGAGTGTCCATTCGCAGAATTCTCTCGTTTTATTGAAGCTATCACTCCTTTTATCTGTTCGCTACATTTATTTCTTATCAATCGAACAGAACTTTTGAACAATGTTGTACCGAAGCGTTTGGCGGACTGCCAATTCGCCCAGAAATTGAAAACGGTTTTACAAGGGATGAGCAACTTTGCTAGTGCGTGATCTTTGGACGCTTTGACACTACGCAAACTTTGAAGTAAATGTGCGAGGTACGAGGGATATCCAGAAAGTAAGGTTACAAGTCCGCTGAAGGGCACAGGGAATTTTTTCGTTATGAGTGGCATACCTGCTTGTAGGGGGTTCGTAACTGTCAAAATTAGCCCAACCTCGTGTCAGTCAGTTGAGAAATGGCGTCGCAGGAGCAGTTTCTCAACCTCTGAAGGTCCTGTTCTCTCCACCTACCGACGATGCGAGATTCGGTCAGTCATCAAGTTCCTGACTATGCGTCACGAATCTGCTACCAAAATCCATCGCCAGCTTGCGGGCACTTACGGACCTGAGGTAATGTCACGTCAACATGTTTTCAAGTGGGTTAGGCTTTTTAAAGAAGGTCGCACGGACACTCACAATGAAGAAAGGAGCGGAAGGCCGTCTCTCATTTCAAAATAGGTTCTGCAGCAAATGAACAAACAAATTCGTGGTGATCGTACCAAGGCCCTTAAAAGCCATTGAATCAAGAACAAGTTGTTCTACTGAGTAAGAAACTTGGTTTCAGAGGATCTTTCCTTCCAAAGGCAATGTAACCATCGGCAGAAACTTGAAAATATCTCGATCCAAATTTCCATCGGCTGTCTAACCATACAAAAACCTAATCAACTATCTAAGGCGCCATTTCGCCGTTGAGGTTCAATCTCTTGTTATGTTTACTTCAGTGCTGAACGGAAATGATTTTTGCCGTCCTTGCGAAATTCAATTATCGGCGACCGAAGCGTCATTAATTCTTGAATATCGATGAATATTTTGCCTCGCAGGCGAGTTGTGGGTTAGCATGAGGCGGCGGCGTCTTTTGCTTTCGAACTTTTAATGAATCTGTCAAAACAGTTTAGCGCATTAGAGGGATTGTTTACAACGCTCTTTTCCGGCCCAACTCCGCCGCTGATAAGAGGACTCTTTTCATCATCCGTATTTTCGTCGTTCCAACGATGCTGAGGCTGAAGAACTTGAACGAACCTGGCGAATTTCACGAGACAATAATCTTATCAACTAAATTGCTACTCTATTGCTCCCGAAAAAAGCTGAAGGTCGGGAAAATCTTTCGAAAGATGAATTCGCCAAGGGATTTAAGACTTCCTGGCATCTGGTGTTTGGGAGGCTTTTTTTCCTTCACCCAAACTGCATCAAGATGCTTGGCAGGTATTGAATTGAGAAGTTATCAAGAATCGTCCAGGCCATTTCTTGGATATGATGATAGTCATCAAATCATTACCACCAATCATCACCCATTGATCGGATCATCATCATTATTCATCCTAAATCATAAATCTTTCTGGGGTTTAGTCATGTTAGCTAATTCAGTCAATTAAATGCCATCAGTGTTATTAATTTTGAGGGGTGAATTTTTCGTTCGCCGCAGAATCGTTATCGACGTTCTAACCTTTCAGATTCCTTCAATACACGAAAGGTTGAGGCAAACTGAAATACAGCAATCCCTTACTTCCTGAGGCGTACGTTAAATTTTCACGTTTCACCGCTTTTAATCCTTTCTCAACGGTTATACCCTGTGGCATTTCAAGTGGTACCTTCGTTATGTTTGCATACAGAATTATCGCATTTTTTCCAGTTTGGACCTCGTCTGACGCCATCTGCTCCCATGGACGGAAAACTCCCCTCTTTTTTGCGGCGTATTGCCACTCACAGTGGCTTCCATACTAAAAAACAGCTCCACTTCTCGGCGCCTATTCCTATTCTGTAACAAACGTTCGGACGATCCAGCGGAGGCCATTAGGATTATATCGGTTGTTTTCAAAGCCTGCCAGCCATTTTGAAACGGGCAATCGAGGCTTGAGCTTGTGGAGTATTACTGCTAGGCGATCCGTTCTGACAAAATCGAAGAAAAAACCGAGGAATCCGGCGCTTTAAACGAAATATGAACCAAACGACATGAATGGCACTTATTTTGTTATTCTGCCGTCTCTGCCGTCCGAGAAAAGACTAGTGGTTTGAAACTAAAGTGGAAGAATTTGGAAAATTAAACCGGTCCAATTTTTAGTTCAATGATGGTATCTATTGATTTTTTGGGACATGACTCAGGCTCCTTGGGTTTTACCATACCACCAGTACAGCCCATCAGCGTCTGCCAAGTTTCTATCACAATTGCTCTTAGCGGTGCACCCCAACAGCTGCCCACAGTAAGTCCAGACTGCCTTGAGGACGATTGATACCAAGATCATTGATTCGGATCTTCATCAATTCGATCGGACCAGTGATTAGTTTTGTCTGCAGTGCTCTCCTTTTTTAGCCCAAGGTTCATGAAGGGAGGCGAAAAAACCTGGAGATTGACCACAGCTTTGAAATTGAAATAGATCTGACGTATTCTTCCTCTGAACATCACTAATCAGCTTAAGGGATATGCGTGAAATGGTGTGCGGAACCTTCATCTGCTTCCGTCGTTCAACCAGAACAAATTTGAATGCGGTTAGAGCGTTTAGAGCGAGGAATCTGCAATCTAACAATGGGAAATGTGTGATCAGTTTGGGTGCTTTCTGAAAATTCCGCAGGGAAACGTAAGCCGCCTGAGTCGACATCTAGAGACACAATTCGTCTTGGTTGCCTCCGATCTTAAATTAATACCTCACCCCTACTATTTCCCTTGGCCTCGGGTGAGCGCCTGAAAGTTGAACAATAGAATGAAGCGAACCGAAGGAGATGAAAGAAGGAGAAGGAAGGCAAGAATAGACAAGATTTTGGCTTCGGTCTCTCAACGCTTACGTCCTGATTTATTTGTGTTGCCCCACCTCCTCGTGAGAATCCCCTATGTGAGATCTTTTACTTGAATGTGATTAACCCTAACCTACAATATAGAGATAAATCTGTCTCGCTCTCTATAGCGGTTCGACTCTCCCTTCTTATAATCGTGCTGAGATAGAAAAGGAGCATCGATAAATTTTACGTAAAAGAAAGAATTCCAGTGCGTTGCTGCGGAAAGTAGAAAAAGTAATGACTATTCGTAACAGTATATTGAAAGTTCTCCTACACAAAATTGATTGCTCTCTCGCTGCCATGACCGGCTCGTTGCCAGACCTTGTCTTTCATTGTCGTGCGAAATTGAATTCGCAGCTCCTCGGCTGTTTTCTTCTTCAGACTGTTCGATTTTCAGATTGGCTAGTGTGTTTACCTATTCCAGCTACAAAGGTTGTTCCAATGCCTATTCTTCTACAGATAAAAAACAAACAAGAGATCCATTTTTCATTTTCTTCTATTCATGCAACTGGATTTCAGCGTGCGGTGGAACCAGGTGGCAAAACTAGGCCGCCCTTGATAGTAAATGATCAGCGTCATGTTTAATTACTGTTCGTAATTGTAGTGTACATTTGCCTTGAGTGCTGATGTGAGGGAAGAAGGGTCCTAGTCTGGTTAAAGCCGCGAAGATATGAAGACACGGGAACACCATTAAGGGTCGTTCCCTCTCAGTTCGGTTCTCCGTCAGTCTCCTTCGAGCGTCTCTCGGTTTCGGCGCTATTCAGACTCACAGACAAGGCGAAAAGAAGCCTCTTCCCCATTTTCCTCATCGCCCAATCGTCTCTCTACTTCGGTTGCGTTGGAAAAGGCTTTCACTCACAACAACAACAAGACCACTCACGCAAGCCCTTTAGACGCGGCAGCAGCGGTTTCACTTGGCGCTTCTCGGTTCGCTTTCCGAAAATGGAACAGCAAGGCATGGAGCTCCCCATTCCCAATACTGTGAAGCCCGAACGAAGCGGTTTCATCATTGGAAACCGTTCTCAGCTGAAGGGGATGTTCTTCTCGTAGTGATGACTTCATTACTGGAGAGATTGAGTTTACCAATGTGTGAGACCGGGAAAACTTCAATTTGCTCAAACCGAGGTTTGTTTGTCCTCTAGTGGAATTATTATTATTAACTGCTTATTGATGGTATTGTGTCCATTCCCGGTACTTCTTGCAATAGATCTATTAATAAGAAGATTTTATAAAACGAAAACTGACTCCCATTCCCATATATAGTTGTATCCAATTTGCTGAGAGAATGTTCGAAGCGTTCCACGGTTCAGAATCAATAAAATAATGCGCACAGCTGTACAGTGTATGAAAGCAGAAAGTTATTCAGAGCTCAAGACGGCAAAGCCATCCTTGTCCGCTTCTGTAAAGTTTACCAAGGTGATCACCATTCTTCAAGTAGTTTCCACTGTCCTTCCGTTTACTCAAGACCACTCACTGTCTTTCTTATGTTCTGGCAAAAATCCAACTCTGGAGAGTCAATTCGGTGAAATGCGACCCACTAAATAAACAAACAATTACGGAAGGCAAGTGTAAAAGGGAAAGGAGTCGCAGGGAGAAAGTAAAGGACGCGGTGAGCAATTAGTCTGGGTCGAGCAAGAGGTGGAGCTCCGATGGAGCGGCCTAGTTGCTTGCCGCAAGTCTAGAGGAGGCTGGTGAGAAAGTTAAGTCAGGTTCCGTTAATTGCTGTTCGCTCCCCTGTTGAACTATAGTCTTCTTCATTTGTACTGGGCTGGAAGCTGGAGAGTAGCTGTGTGAATAAGCTAAAGCTTAGTAAGCAGTTCTTTGGGGATTACCTGGCGTAATTTAACTGCCAACTCCATGGCTCCTGCGTCACTCCTCATATTCAGCGGTATAAAGTGATGCCAAGTTTAAGAGTGCTTCCTGATAATTGATCCATATCGCTATGGAGTTAGCTCTAACTCGATATTACTACAGCCTCAGTTCATTAGCCGCTCTGTAATCAATTTTTAAAATAAAGAGAAACAATTGAAACTGCGAATTCGCAAACTAATAGAAAAAATGTTGATGGTTTATTTATTTATTTATTTATTTATTTATTCCATTATACAGGCATAAGCCTAACATTACAATAATAAAAGAAAGTATAAATGCGATCGCAGCGCCAAATTAAGGGAAAGTACAAAATTTTAAAGTAAAACTACTCTAGAAAAAAATATAAAGGAAACACATGTGAAAATAACTAGGAAACTGGCTTAGTTCGTGGTAGCAAAAAACAATGATTTAATACGTGGCAAGGGGGTTGTGAAAAAGTCTATTTCAGGGTGGGTCTGGAGCAGAAGATTAACTTCACGTGGCAGGCGGCAGAGTGGTCGGTGATAAAGGTAATTAGTGGTACAAAATGGCACAGAGAAGGTGTTAGGATGGCGATGGTTGATCGACCCTTGAATCTATTCAGTCAAATAATCAGGGATAGGGTCATATGGATGTACGCTATTCCATCGCCGAGCTTTCGAAAAATATATTTTCCTCATCAGGGCCTAGAACAGTCTCATACGGTCACAAACTTCGGCCAGCAATGAGAACATCTTTAACTGAATAAAAAAAACCCAATTGTACAACTCCGCTACGATTTAAACACTGATCAGAAATTTAAAAAAAGTTTAAAAACTATTAAAAACACACGCAAGATCATAGTCATAATAGCATAAGCAGTATAATTTAAGTAACTAGTTGAATGTGTGTTTTTAATCGTTTTTAAACTACATAATCAGATAATAGATTGCCATTTAACATAATTAACATTTTTTTTTAATTCTACCTTTCGCTTTTCTTGTCACTCCGAAAAGTTAAATCCTCCGGTGATCTTGTTTCTTCGTCTATTGGACATTTAAACTAGTTATTTCTTACTGTTGTACAATTTACAAATATTATAATATTGTGTATTGAGCTTGAACCGTGTTGTTGTTAAATAAATAAATGAAATAAATAAATTACTTCTGGGTTGCACGAGAATAAACGCTACACTTTTGTGATCAGGTACGGCTCTGAAACTACTGCGTATATTAAACAATATTCGGTCGTACATTTTTAATCCCATGAAAAATTCGCTAAATCGATAAATGAATGGAAATACCTATTCCCGTTGGGAAAAGTAATGTTTCGCACGTCGGCAGACCGCTGTAGTCAATTTCATGGGTTTTGCTACTGTTGGAAGTTTGTCGCTTCGGATGAACGAACTGCATGTCATTGGATGGGATTATTTGTTACCCGGTAAAGGTATTGGTGAAATATTCGTATAAAGTTCGTGCAATGATGTTGATAAATCCCTCAGCGTCAACGTGCAACAGATTTGATCTCTGCGGTGTGTACATCGGGAGAACTTTATCTCGGGGATATTTGGCCGAGTGCAGCAGTTCAGCTCGTAGGGCCAGAGTCGATCGAGCTCGCCCTTTTCCCAAGGTATTATCATCGATATCGCGATATTACCTTGATAGGATGGAGAGTTACAGTAGCCTTCAATTTCAGTAATTGCCTTTTGCGTGTTTTCAAAACTCTCCGTCAGTTTGATCTTTCCAATGCCTCAACACACGTAGGGGCACGATCGAAACTGGATTAACTGCCTCCCTGGCTGAAACGCCTCGGACGCGTGCCAATTATAAAATATCCCCTAAGCTCCTTGCTCGTTAGAAATGTCAATGAAATTCACGAACGGGATCGTGAAATGGGAAAGTGAAAACATGGCTGAACTTGCAAATCGAGATAGCCCAATTCCTCAACGAGTCCTCAATAAGTACTCAAACAGTAGTATCCTTTGCATCGCACGTTGCCAAAGTAAACTACCTAGTTGGTAATTTACCGACCAGTTTCTCTTGAGTAGCTTCCCGTGTAAACGTAATTCATAAAAAGCAAAAATAAAAATCGAAAAGTAATCGAAAGTATTACAGTCACTTACTCGTTCTTGGAAAATGAGCATAGGTTTTTATTCCGAATATTATCATGAATAATTATAATGCATCACTAAAAACACTATTCCAAGTGAAATCGAAACAAAAAAAAATTACGGAGGAATTTTCGAGGGAAGAGAAGCGCGATTGAAAAGTAGCAGGAAACTGAGGAGAATGGCATCTAACTTCCATCCCACCTATCACCCTACAAACCGCTTCGCTACCTATCCCAGAGCTAGAATACTGCTGACGTATACAATGTGGTAACTAACGCCATTTCGAGAAAATTTAAGCAAATTAACCAGAAACTCTGTTTTTGGTTTATTATCAATAATAAACCATTGTAATCTCCCAAAAAAAAAATTTAGGTAGTTTAATTTTTTTTTTAATTTTAAGGGAATTTTTGTGGGTTTTGAAGGGAAGAAAATTCGCATTTCCCAATGTTTTCAGAAAAAAGTGTATTTGATATCAATTTCTATTGATTTTTGGACGCTGAATCTAATGATACTGCCGGGTAGCTTTATTGGTTTTCGAGTTATCGCAGTTTTTGTGTTGAATTAGGGAGATTTTCGGAAATTCGGCATAACTCGAGAGTTCTTGAAGCTATAGAAATCCTTCTATACTCGTTGGAAATGTCGTCTAACACTCTCTTCAGCTGTGCGGTTAGGCAAAAATTCAGATAAAATTTTTGGAAATTAAAAAAAAAAAAAATAAAATGATTAAAATTACAATTCTTAGTTGCTGCAGAGATTTCTCCTACCAATCGGTAAGAACGTTCACAAATGTTCGGCATAATTACCATCGCAAATGGATAGTCAGCTTGAAGCATTATTGAAGCGAAGGAATAATAAACTACTGTTCTTCCAGATGCAATTCAAGTACGCGGCATGTGCTTTTGGAAAAAAAAAATTGTAAAATCGAAGCAAATTTCCCATTATTACGGTCAAGAAAATCGCCAATAATGAAAATCAGGTTGTGAATTTAATGAGCATCACTCTTCCCAAAGATTTTCGGGGTCCACTCGGTTTCGGGCCATGCCTTTTTTCATTCTACATGCGTTCCCTTTGCTACTCTTCTTCCGTCCGTGAGATCCGTTTTTTTGCCGACCGTGGCCGCGCATATTGCTGCTGCGTTTCTTGTGCCCATGCCTGCTACCATTCTTGCCCCTGCTACCTTTTTTGGAACCTCCGCAGCCACCTTTCTTTTTACTACCACGACTTCCACTTCTCTTGTGACCGTTTCCTCTCTTGTGTCCGCCCTTGCTCGTTTTAGCCCTTCTTCCAGCTGAAATTCAATAGAATAGTATGAACTACGTCCATTCCTGATTTTAAAAATATTAACTAGCTAAATTTGATGGCCAAGCAGCAGTGAACATGATGGCAATTTTTACAAAACAACTTCATGCCTATTTGACTTCATTTGAGTTAAAAAATTATTCTGCGATAAAAATTAATATTATCTTTATTAATTAAAGTGTTATAATAAAACAACATCGCACCTCCGCTTTTCCCGCACGTTTTGGGCCGTTTCTTCGCTCTCGGGCAGGATTCGGTGTTCGAATCCATAGAATCGCTTGAACTGTCGTCCATCACATCTACTGCTAAGGTTCCGGCAATTTTGGCATTCGACATGAAGTAGTTACTAGCTAAAATCAAATGTTCCGGTCTTGGGTAAAAACATGTCAATTTAATTATCCTGTACAACTTTTTATCCCGTTCTGAATTTTCATCAGGTGAGAAAAAATAATTACAATTCAACAGATAAATACTAGCAAGGTTTTATGCTGAATGCCTAAACAGTGCAGTCGTCGAATCACATTTGACAAAAAGTATTTTAACCTCACCGATTTTTTCGGGATTCCTCCTAATCAATTTTGCGGGGTTGAGTTTCTCTCTGAAAGGCTCAATAAATTCGTCGAGTTCTTCATTTTGGAATTTTCGCGTCGCCATTTTTCTCAGCCGAACGTTATGAGTTCGAAATATTTGGGTTTTGTGATAGTTTTTGATTTATTTTTTGACAATAGGAAACTAATTTTATCAGGTGTTTGAAAATATTTGGAAACCGAGAATTGCCTAGCATTATTATGATATCATTATGAATACTGATGCTAGGGGTTTGCTAATTTTTTTTCATTAATAAAGAAAAACTTTTCAGTTATATACGGATACATGTGCGATTCCCTTGGCTGTGAATTTATTTTATAGCACAGCTTCGAAGAGAAATTTCCAACCCACATCCGAGGCCGTTCATGGTGGAAATCTCTTTCTAAGATCGGATAAAACCACTCGGATGAACTTCCACTGTCACAGCGAATCCGATCGGTTTGAGAACTGGCGATACATAATAAATAAAAATTCCCCCTTGGATAGGCCTTGAAGCGAAGTAAACGGCTCGGTGGCTCGGAAAACCCCAACTCAACTCGACTATTTCAGTTCGTTTAAGGAATAAGAGTTGCTCTCAGCTTCACAGTGTTGGCTTCCTATAGAAAAGCTTAGGTGCCTACCTTACTTTTCAGACCAACCTATTTACCGATGCAGAGTGGTACACCCTCGTTCTATTCGCTGAAATCCGAGATAAAGGGCCAAATTCGTGTTCCGAATTCAAAATGCCCTATACGGACAGCTCTAAGTAAAAAAAAAGAGAAAAAACGCTCGCGGGAAAAAAATTAGGACCGCTTGGATATCAAGACCTTGTAGATTGTTGATTCTTATATAACTGGCTTTTTGGTAATGCTAACACGGTTTTTCATTCTTGGCTGCCGACCGGTGGAACTGAAACAGAGCGGGTGAACGTGCCGTGAAAATTCGTTTCAAAAGCACCCAACGAACCAACCGAGGATGATAATGTCGTTAACGATTCACCGAACGGACTCTCTTTAACAAAGAGATGAATTGCGAAACTCTTTGACGTCGTTTCGGAATATTAAATTCACGACGACTCTGCGAAAAAGGTGGAAACGAAATCTTGCGAAAATGTAATTGTTACTCTTGGCACTTGCGTACGAAATAACTTATAAATGCGTTCTAGACAATTATTTCAGTCGTCCCAGAACCCTTCAAATTTCGAGAAACCGTTGTTGGAAATGTTCTAATAGGAAATTTGCCTTGGGAAGCTAAACTGGTTGGATTGGACTGGTTTTGGTATTTTTCAGAATGCAAATGCTTTGGTGCAGATGAGGCAATTACACGCAGATCGTAAAATGTTCCACTCTCGCAATTAAAATATGATATTACTTATTTGCAGGACGGCCCTTCTATCAGCTAAGCGAAGTCGGCTTCTGCCATCCGGTTTAATAAAACCCAATCAAGCAAATGGTGAAATTATCTTGTTTCTGTGTAATGAGTATTTCGAACAAAAGCCGCGCTGGATAGTAACGCTTACATTAATACAAACAAGTTCTAACACATTACGAGTCGGCCGCGCGGAAATTTTAATATCACCTAATTTAGCTGAAAGTTGTTTTGTAAAAATTACGTCCGAATACCTTCCCTGGGAATAAAATGAAATATGGGGCGGATTCCGTTCGGAGGGCGATGAGAGTGGTGTTTGCGGTATCCATTAATTAGTGAAGGTGCGGAATAATAACCGGCCCGAAATGGGAGAAACTTCCAGAGTCGGTGACCACCGTATTCCGATGGGCCTGGAAAAGTTGTTGAAAGTGCGAGGAGAAAGCTTTGGAAAGGGTCTTGTGACGAAGGTGCCGCTTGGAAAAGTCCGCCCTGAAAAGCCCTACAGTCCGGCGGGCCCTGACAACTAGTGGCCCCCAAGGGAAATCTCTTCAGATTTTCATAGCGGGCGGACACGTGGTCATACCCCACGTGCCCTCTGGAGACAGTGATCGAGAGAAAAAGAAGTTCATAAGAGCAGGGTGAATGAATAACATCATGACGTGAGAAATGCTGCAAACTCCTCGCTCCCATCATTTTTTAATTGACTTGAAAAAGAATGATCGTTCAGTTTTGAACTATTTACTTCCGCTTCAGCTGCGATTCAGCTCAAGCAATTTTATTCATTCTTTCAGGGGAATGATGGGACTCGAGAAAATTTCATGTAAGAGTGGACTTTTCAGCCTTGGTTTCTATTACCTATTCTGGATTTTATGGATATTCTACTATTCTGGATTTTCTACTACTCTGGATTTTCTGGATATTTACTGTTCTGGATTTTCTGGATATTCTCATATTCTGGATTTTCCAAGCGTTGTGTAACGGCGGTGTACGAAGAAACTCCTCCCTATTTGAAAATAAGGTGGCGGAAACTGCAGAACAAGCAATTTACATCAATATTCCTGGTATAGTGGCATAACAATGCGCTTGTTTCACTATGAGTCGCCTTAGCCGGCATCAGAGTGTTCCTGGAGAGCCATGCAGAAAACCTGAGGTGGCCCGGTTCCTTGCTTCGTCTTCTCAAGGTTGCATCCCATTGATGCGAGTGTCGATGTTAATATTCATGGTGCTCTGACGAAGGAAAACGAAACTAAATCTGCTACACTTTCCCGAACTATCCTAATCTACTGGGAAATCGATGAAGGAAAGCGACTATTTTTACCAGACTTAACAAATTTGGAAAAGCTCGCTATCAACGGAAATCTAATTAATCCTAGTAGTAAAAGCAGATGGGACTCGTTAATGAAAGGAACTCGTTAAGTAACTCCAAGCTAGATCTATAATTGCGAGAGGTTTAGTCAGATTGGAAAGTGAACATCAACGAGTCAACTTTATGTGAATGGTCGTATCCTGAGCTTTCGCAAGTAAGAGTTTCCGCTTGATAGGGCCCCCAACTTCTCAAAGATGTCCAACTTTGTGTCTTTCTTCGACGTCGTCTGGCAGGGCCGATTCGATTGCTCTTGATGAACACGTCTCAGTGCGTCACCTCCCGCAGAACTTCCTCCATTCTCTATTCGCTATTGAGACAAGCTTTGATTGATGAATGCGAGCTGCTCCTCTATCGCCCCCTGCTTCTTCATTAGACTTCCTTCAAACCTGTCAGTCAACTTGGCTCTTGGTTAAGTGTTGTAAATCTTAAAAACTTCGTAGACCTCGAACTACGAGTTGATGGCAGCTGAGAAAGGTGAAGTCTGTAGCTCGGTGGAATCGGAACCCGGTAGATTTAAATCTGTATAGATCATAGATCAAGATAAAAGAAGAAACTGAGAGAAAAGTGAGGATAAAGGAAAGAGT